>JAULBY010064055.1:0-10117 GCA_032358315.1 Ophiocytium majus | reverse complement strand
GTCAGTTTCGTGCCGTCGTTCCTGATTCACCAGCTGTGAAAAGGGGGCGAGCGTGCTGCCAGGGGCGGCGCTGGCACGGCGTGACCGCTTGGCGAAGCGTTTGTGGTCGTGGCGACCCCGACGGGCCACTGGGATGTAAGCGTGGTCCTGTGACAACTGTGGTATCTCAGTTGCAGCAGCACACCAATCGAAGTGCCGTTTGCGCTTCTGCTGCAGCAACAGGAGAGGAAAAGCAGGCATGGCATTCCATAGCAGCGCCGCCACACAAGTGCAGGACATCAATCACATCGTGGGCGATTTCAACGAGGCACTTATGAATAAGCTGTTCTTGGCGTTCAACTTGGACGAGTGCGGCATCTTCGACGGCGCCACGAAACAGAACCAAAAACTCAATAACCTTGTCACCGAGAAGATGGTGACCATCAACCAGAAGCACATGTCACTCGTGACCTACTTCAACATGCTCAACATGATCCTCTGCTCGAACAAGACGGATCCCATCAAGGTCGAGCCCGGCTGCCGCCGCTACTGCGTGTGGACGACGGAGTCCAAGAAAAGCAAGGACTACTACATTGACATGCTCGCCCTGCTGCTCGATGACAACACCGCGATCAACTACTACAGCTACCTCATGCAGCTGGACCTGGGCAATTTCGACAAGGTGGAGCCCCCGCTGACCGAGGGCAAGGTGGCCGCCATGGCGCGCAACATGACCCCGAGTACAAGTTCATCCGCGCCATGTACGCGGCGCTGGAGCAGCACGCGACTGACGTGTTCGTGGTGCACCCCATCGCGCTCAAGGACGCCGTCGACTGGTACAACCGCGTGTACCACCTCGACGGCGGCAGCGATAACGTCGTGCGCGCCATCAAAGGCCTCAAGAAACTGCTGCCACCCGACTTCAAGGCAACCCACGCCCCAGCGTACACCTACGGCGCCGCGTTTCAAGGCCCGGTGGTGTTCCCGTCCATCGCCGCGATAGATGCGCACCTGCGGGGTATAGGGTACTGGGTGGACGACGTCACGGGCACTGAGCTGACCCCCAACACGCTTGTCGAGCAGCACAACCTGCAGAACGACAGAAAAGGTGGCAACCCGAGATTCCAGAAGACGGACCTGATACACGGTGGGGGCATGCGTTGATCAAGAGGCTTGCGGAGGGCGAGTACGTCTACGTCGCTGAGTAAATACATGAACCGGTGCGGTGCTCAACGTGTATCGTGCGGCGAAAATAATATATGTTTGCATGCATAAGACACACACCTATGGCTGCCACAGAATCTGGTGCCGAGTGCATACAACGCAACCTTTGCCCGGTCTGCAAGGTCCCACGGCGGGCCAAGGACTCCATGCGCCGCGCGCTGATCGAACACCTGCGCATCAGTAAAGACCCCGCGCACGTCCTGTGGCGCGAAGTGTACTACAGGGATTACTTCAAACGCGGCTACAAACCACGCGAGGGGCCTCCTGCCCCAGAGGAGCTCAAGGCAGCGTTGCGCGCGGCCTTTGGCGAAGCGGTGGCGGCACGAGTCAGCGTAGCTTCAGATTACACGTCGCGCACAGCAGACGCAGCTGTGCGCGCTCCTTGTGAAACGCCTGCCACGTAGCAATGTACTCGCGGTCGCATGGGTTCAGCTGCCACCCACCACCGTCTAAGGGCATCAGCTGTGATGGCGGCTTACCAGCTTCGGCAATGAACGCGCTCATCAGATTACGGAACTTGATGATGTGGTCAACGTGGCATCGCCTCCGATCCTCAATATATGTCCCGCATAATTTACAATTTGACATACTGTGAAAGTGCTGCAATTTGAATTCATACGTCTGTTCTGCCACTGCCGAGCGCATCGCCTTGGGGATGTTGTCTGTTTTGTGTGATGCATGCTTGAAAGATACTGGCACCTCGACGCCATCTGACTGAAGAATACACACACCGTTACTCCCGTATGTGGGGTGAGGTCGCATCACGAACGCGTCGACGCCATTCATCACCAACTCATCAAAGTCGTACCTGTCGCGCAGCAGAAAGAGGGCTTTGTCGTACACGAAAGTGTCACGTGGGTACAGGGTGCCAGCCGGACCCAAGTTGCGCACGGAACAGGCGCGCTCGCGCGCCTTGGTGTAGCCCGGGCGCACAAACTGGGTGTCCATGATGCTGGCTCAATCAACGCACATATTTGAAAACAGTGTGCACGCACCATGGCTGTTCGGTCACGGAAAAAAAAGAACCGTTGTCGCAGAACCCAGGGCCTGCACATAGCAAACATGCAGAGCCACTGCTGGACCATCATGTTAGAGGAGCAGCCTGCTCAGCAGATCATTCATTCATTCATTCATGCACAGTCCGCTCAGCAGCAGCTAGCACCTTTAGCTGCTGGCAGCTGACGACGCCCAATGGGCATGCTGAGTCAGCGCATGCCATGCAGTGCTGAGTCAGCACATCATTGTGCACCCACACACAATTCACTCTGCTTTTGCACCCCCACCCAGCGGTGTGTGCGCGTGCTGCCTCTGCGAGTCCTGTGCTGCCTGTGCACAGTGTGGGCTTTGCAGCCCAACAAGTGGAAGGCATCCGACCTAAATATGACATGGTACGAGCTGCCCACTAGGCTTACAAGCTATGTGCGCGCTCACAAAAGTGTGCCACAATGTCGCCGGCGTTGTGACATGCACAGCTGCAGATGGCCTGTCTGTTCGCTGTCGGAGCGCCATTGCACATGCTTGCAATGGTGCAATCATGCATGCAACTGTGTCTCACCAATCTGGTGCTACTATGAAGATGTGATCCCTGCAAGACTCCAGCTGCAGTCCTTATAGTACTCACCCAGAATGGCACTTTGTTAAGACGCGCAGCAGCCCTGCTGCTGACACGTTGCCATGCTGATTGCTTTGCAAGACTGCAGTGAAACTTCCAACACAAGGCGCCATGGTGCGCGGCCAGGTTACAGCACCAAGTAGCTAGTGACACAGACATGATGTGACAGCGGGGTCACTGCTGCCCCCCCCCAATTACTAATGCCATTGCGGCCTGCACGCCCACTCATTATTACCACCGACCAATCCCTCTTTTATCACGGGTCTAGATCTGGCGGTTCGACCCAGTCTGACCTTGCTGGCGAACTGGGTGCGACTGCCCAGTTTACCAAGTAGGCAATCTTGGCTGCTGAGCAAACCAAAACTTGCCGGCGCACAGAAAAAGGTGCCGCAGCATGCACTCCATCGCTTGACATGACGGCGGTGGCGGCAAGTCTGCCAGTGCGCGACGGCGTCATGGATGGGCTGCGGGAGGAGTTTCGCTCCCAGAGACAGCTCAGCGACTCCGACGAGGCAGAGAGGGCAGCCTATCGCAAGTTCCTGAGGCGCAACAGTGAAAAAGTTGCACGCTCACGGAGCAGCAGCCTCAACACCAGCAACGCCTCCGTGGCGCCCGCGCACACCACACCCAGCCCCCTGCCTGGGGAGCCCCTGTCCCAGGAGATCTCAAGAGTCACACGCCAGCTGCACAGGTCCAGCGAGTCCTTGGTGCAGGCGAAGCTTGCCCTGGCCCTGTTCGACAGGTGAGACGCGCGCACAATTTCTCTCCTGTTTGTTCAAGGTGACGCGCTGCTTGCGGCTGGTGGGCATGCGCATGCACTGCGGCGGGGCGGCGACGGCAGAACCGGAATGATGCGGCCAGCCCTGGTGCTGTTGCTGCAGGCAGCGTGCGTTGGGGGGGGGTGCGTGGCGGGGGAAGGTGGTGGGCAGCAAGGCCTGCCTTTGGGGGACAAAAGTGCGCGGTAGGGGCACGGAGGGCGGCGGCTGTGTAGCAGCAGCAGCACCGTCAACAGCAGGCGAGGCATCAGGCCCACCTGCGGTGCCTGCTCGATGTGTGCGTGCAGCGGAGGCCTCATGTGACATTTTGTGTGCTGGTGCGAGGTGGCACCTGCGCCGTGCCAACGCTGGTCAGGGGAACGCGTTGGCGCCGAGAGAGTGGTAACATGCGCAAGCTGTTGTGACTTGTTCGCAAACTGGTGTGCACACAAGGAGGGTGGTGCAACACCACAGCAAGTTTTTTGGCCATGCTCACTGCCTCCGGGCCTTCGAACCGGGAGATAAGGGCATGTGTCCGTTGTTGTCAGCCAGGCACTGCCCTGGCACAGGTCTGCCTGCCCCGCACCAGCCGAACCAGCAGTGCAGACAACACCGCCCTGGCACCAATCACCAGGCACCCTTAACGCCCCCTCAGCTTCTTCGCCGCTGCTGGCTTCGCCGGCCATCTCCTCTCAAATTTCGGCTCTTTTCTATCATTTTTTGTTCTATTTTCCCGCATTCCCGGGACTCTGCAGGGACGGCGTGTCGTACGCGAGCGCGCTGCGGCTGTACCTGCCCGTGTTCCTGAACCTGGAGAAGCTGCAGCTGGTGTACCGGGACAATGCGGCGATACGGCGCATGCCCATGCGCAAGGGCCTGCCGGAGGCTGTCCTGAAGGACCTGCACCACTTCAACGTCAGCGTCGCCACCATGCCTCAGAAGGAGCTTGAGGTGAGCGGGTGCCGGCTCCCCCCAAAAAATCTTAGGCGTGGTGCGCTGTTAGGTGTGCAAGTTGAAGTATCGGCGGCTGCGCTGCTGATTGGTGTTCGGCACTTGGGCGGCGGGGTTGGCAGCATGCCGAGGACGGAGCTGCAGGCGTGTGGTACTTTGTGACCTCACAGCCTTTTGCTATTCCATGAGGCGTCAAGCTCGCAATCTATTTCCACCATTGAACTTGCGGTTGAAGTGAGACAGTGCTGCCGCTGTGCTTATGGAGCTGCGCCATTTGCACGCCCGTGTTGGCACCAAGCTTCAGGAGGGGTGGGGTGCAATATATGCACAATGCACACTTTTTGGCAAGTACCAACGTGGTGAAGGCAGTACAGTAGTACTTTGTGTAGATTCTGACATGGACGTGAGTGATATGGTGTGCGCTGTAGGACTTCGTCACTGTGACACCTACTGCGCACCACCTGTGAGTGTGCAGCTGCTGACTCTGCACACCCCGGCAGCAAAGCGTCACACAAAGAGCACCAGTGCAATAACGAAACAAAAGGAATGGTATGGGAGGTGTTGGTATTACTTCAAGTATGTGGGATGCTGCCACACCATGTGTGCATACCAAATGCGGCATACACGCGCAGTACATAGAGCCACGTGCTCCTATGCCCACATGGATGAAGTGTCACTTGTACCCTGAAATTTATGCAAGGTCACATCGCAAGTGTATTGCTTCATGCAACCGAGGTGGCAGGCATCCCCACGTGCATGCGCAGCCTGTTGCTGTGCAGCGAAGCAAAAGGTTGCGCGCCAGTGCTGGCGAGCAGCAATAACACAATTCTAATTTACCGTCGGCCATAGTGCTGTTTGCTGGGTGAATCACTGTGGCACCATCGTGTTTGTGAACTTTCCAGGCGTGGTTAATGGAGATGTGTATGGCACTGGATGCATGGGTCAATTGTTGATTGTCATATTTTGTTGGCTAGTACGCTGGAACTATAGTAACACAGCATACACTCACACAGGCAAGCAGGCTATACTTCTTTGCACACTTCCTATTTGCAGTACTTGGCACCATGCTCATGTGTGGCAAGAATTGCATCTGCACGAGGGTCAATCCCTGGACCAGTCGAAAACGCTGATGGTCACCACAATTGCCATATTTTACAAAGAGGCATTCTGCCGCTGGTACACGTCGGCCCCGGCTGTGTGCCCTTGACACACCAGCCAACAGCCACATGGCACTAGCACTACTTTGTAAAATGTTTGGCCACCGGCACCCATTACACTGTACGAAAACGCATTCAGGAGAGCGATAACCTTTAAGTGTTCCCACTGGTAGTACGGGCCGAATCACCGGACTTCTCAGCGGCTGCCATAAGGAGTGACCACGCCCACAGAGGCAGCAGCAGCCCCGTACCTACTGTAATGCAGAGGAATACAACTACTGTAATGCAGATTTTCAACGGGTACCCACGCGCACATCTGGCAAAACCTTTGACACATATCAAACGCACACACACACACACAAACACACGCACACACGCGCGCACATACCCACCCACCACCCGCTGACACCCCCCCACACACACACGCGCCCCCACAACCGCGCCCATCGCGCGCAGGCGGCGGCCGCCTACGTGGCGCGCATGCGCGACGTCTCCCAGGACACCCCCGAGCTCCTGTGCGCCTACATCTACTGCATGAACATGGCGCTGCTCGCCGGCGGCGCCCTCATGCGCGGCGCCGTCGCGCGCGCCCTGCGCGGCGCCAGCGACGAGGGCGGCCTCTGCGTCTTTGCACTGCCCCCTGGGTCTAAAGACGCGCGCGAGGCGCAGGCCGCGCTGCGGGAGGCCATGGACGAGGTCGGCCGCAGCGTGGACACGGACACACGCGCGGCGATTGTGGCGGAGGCGCAGAAGGTCTTTGAACTCAACAACTCGCTCGTGCGCGTGCTGCACCTGGGCGTGCGGCGCCGCGAGATTGCGCGCGGCTTTGTGCTCGTCGGCAACGGGTCCGTGCTGGGCGCGGCCGTCGCCGCGGCGGCGCTGCAGTGCGCGCTTCTGCTGTGCAGGTGCGTGGAAACATAGGGCAGCGCTGCTTTTTGCTGCTGTCGCGCTCGCTGCTGCCGCTGACGCTGGCGGTGCTGCTGATGGTGGTGGTGCTGGTGGTGGTGGCCGTGGCGGTGTGGTGTGCAGGTTGCTGCGGCAGCGGCAGCCGTGCTCACACTGGGTTTTGGCGCTTGCGCACCACGCGGGGTGCATATTGTGTCAGGCAGCAGCCACGCCACCTGCCTACTTGACCGCTTTGCTGGCGCTGCGCGCCCTGTCAGAGGCATCACAAGTTATTGCATGTTAACACTCGCACCTGCCCCACAGCCAGCCAACAGGGTTTAGAGAGTCACCTCCCGCCACATGTGGCGCTGTGCAGCGCGGGCTGTGCCAGGGCACTGCACTGTGCGCCAACACCATGTTGCGGCACAAACATTCCTGGCAAGTTCCTAGCGAGTTCCTGAACAACTCCCTGCCTTTTCGTGCGCGCCGCTGCTGCAGGTACATGGCGGACGTGATGTGACGCATATGGGCGCACACGGGGGCAGGTGTGGGCCACGGCCGGCTGCAGTAGCTTGTTTTTGAACCGTGCGCAGCTTGGCGGTTGGCGGCGCCACACCACGAGAAACCTGTTTGTAGTTGGAGAGTGCGGCAAGGGGTAGGGGGCGGTGCAACGGGCTGCCGAGGCATGCGCTCAAGTGCGCCGCAGAGCGGGCACGCGTGCGCATGGCATACTTACCAGTGCTGCTCATAATACTTGGCGCGGCAGCGACGCGCGCCGGTTATGTAAGTGGCTCTTTCCCTCCTTCAGAGTTTGGCGGCGCGCCTTTGTGACCCGTACATCCGTGGTTGAAGCACATTACCCCGGGCCGCGCCTACAGAGAGTGACGTATGGTATGGTAGTAATACAGTGCATGTGTGTTGTATGAATGGCCGGTGCGGTGCGGGTGGATGCCCTTTGGCATTGCTGCAAGTGCTGTGCCGTGCACTGTCTTCTGCTGGTGCGCGGCTGCTCTCTCTGGTGTGCATTACAAAGCGTGTCCGCAGCGCGGCATATCAAACATGTGTATTGCGCTTCCAGGGCCTGAACTATCAAATAATGCCGCCGTGTGCAGTCCACAAAGAAACCATGTCATCGACAATGACAGTACTGCAGTGTGAGGCAGGGACTCCCGACGGCGTTATGCAGTGTGCACCATCACCGAACGGTCACTTCAAAGACATCCTGTTGGCGTGCGTTCCGTGCGCGTGTTGTCAGCCAAGCAGCTGGCAGGTGTGCAGGCGCCCGGCACATCCAAACGCCATATGGCCATGCGCGTGCTGGGCCATGAAATTCACACGATCATGGTCATGACGGCGGACAAAACACCCGGTGGTCACCGGCGACGTTTCTGGGACGGTCGCCAATTCCTCCGATGCGACGACGATGCTGCGCATGCTGGACAGCTGTCGTCTGCACGCACTCCGGCGCCCGCACCCACGTCCCCGCCGCCACCGCCCTGCAGCAGCGGCGCGCCTTGGTTGGGCTCTTGCGCCGTCGACGAGACCCGCGAGAGCAAAAAAAGGGGTTAACGCGCGCTCGCGAGGCAGGGAGGCCAGCCTGGCGGCAGGAGGGCAGCAGTGCGGGCGGGGACAGCAGAGGCGGTAGTTCAAGGCAGGCGCCGGGAAGACCGCTGCCGCCGCAGGGAGCAGCGTCAGTGATGGTGGCATTCGATGGCGGCGCAGGAGGTGCCTTCGACGCTGGCAACGGCATGAGCCACTACGCCCCCGTTGCCTGCATTCGCAAGAGGCCGCCTCTGTCGGAGATACCTTCTCCGGATGGCGGTGCCGGCGCCACGACGGGCACAGGTCCAGCGCCTGCGCACAGCGTGACCGAGCAGCGGCGAGCTGGTGGGGAGCAGCAGACGCAGCGGCAGCAGCAGCAGGGGGGTGTCGTCGCGCAGCTTCCCCCCCTGCAGCAGCAGCCACAGCTGGTGAGGCAGCCTTCGGAGGTTATCAACCCACGCAAGGGCTACGCCTGCATGGTGCTGCTGGCCTTGCAGTACGGCCTGCAGCCCCTGGTAATCAAGTCATTCATAGACAGGCAGGCCGTCAGCAAGGTGTCCCTGGTGGTCGCCACGGAAATCGCCAAAATAGCCATCTGCGCCTTCACCGTGGCCGCGACACCCGGCCTCCGGCAGGAGCTGCAGGGCATGTGGACACTGCGGAGCAGCCTGGCGGCCGCCGCCCTGCCCGCAGGCCTGTACGCCCTGCAGAACTGGCTGGCCCAGATAGGGTACATGAACCTTCCGTCCCTCACGTTCAACCTGCTCAACCAGACCAAGACACTCAGCGCGGCGGTGTGCCTGTTCTTGGTCATGGGCAAGCGCCAGACGCCGCCCCAGATTCTCGCACTGCTGCTGCTCGCAGCGGCCGCCCTGCTGCTGCACTCGCAGCCCGGCAGCGTCAATGGCGGAGGGGGCAGCGACAGCAGCAGCAGCAGCAGCAGCGGGGACGTGCACTGGGAGCTGGGCATTTTTCCGGTGCTGGGGGCGTCGCTCATTTCGGGCTTCTGCGCGGCCGTCACTCAGCGGTCGTTACAGGAGAAGGGGCGGAACAGCTTTTTGCTGTGCGCGGAGCTGGCGGTGTACGGGATTGTGACGCTGATGGTGCCGCTGCTGCTGACGGGCGGGCTGCAGGTGCGTGCGCGGCAGGAGTTTGCTTTGCACTCTTTGCTGCAGAGCACATGAAGCGCACTTGATGCTGCAGCAAGAGAGGTACTTTTTGAAATAGTTGGAGCACGCACATGTCAGCGCACATCAGTTTCTGCATTTATACTATTTAGTTATGTAGTTCATCTTACGATTACACATCGTACAAAAGTTATTGCACTGTGGCTTCGTGTTTTGGTGCAGCGGCGTGCATGGCAATGGACATGCCCCGCGAAGGCATTGGTGGTGTCATGCTTGTGCAGTGCGGCGGGCGGTGCAACAATGTTGGCGCATGCGGCAAATACTGGTGAAAGGAGCAGTGGTGGTGCCCTGTGCTGCATGCTGCAAGAACAGCTTTTGAATTCCATACAGACTGTGTATTTTGCATCTTGGTACACTTTGCTGTACGGTTCGTGCATGTTTTATCGTGTGCTCCAACCAGTCAGAGTATTCAGTGAAGAGTGTGTGGTCCGGCTAGTGCAGTTTATCACGTACAGTGCCTGCAGTGACTTGTGGGATAGACTTTGGTTAACGCTCACCCGTGCTACACACCACCGCGGGCAGTCGCACCTAGGGCCACGGCCAGAGCCGCTGTCAAGCTACCATATTCACTAGGGCGCCACGGCGGTGGTGGCAGCGTGGCGGCCGCCCCCAACAGTGCGTGCCCCAACATACAGACAAAGCCGTGCTCAGCAAGGCGCGGGAGAACTGAACGAAGGGTTCGTATGTATGCAGCAATAGGGGTTTTGTGAAGCGGGGCTACGAGCCGTAGGCAGGGCGGCGAGGAGCAGTAGCCTAGCGCAGCAGCACCCTAGGACACCTATGGGTAGGGCCTAGAGGCCGCATCGCCATCAGAGGTCGGGAAGG
>JAULBY010064033.1:0-10122 GCA_032358315.1 Ophiocytium majus | reverse complement strand
CAAGAGAATGTTCAAGGATAATTTTTCTGGAATAGAAGTCGTCGCGACTGATGTTAGGCCACTACCAAAATTTTTAACACATCCGAAACTTTCATTTTTGCATATGGATATTCGATCCGACAAAATTTCCCAATTATTGATTGATGGAAAATTTCACGGAATTATTCATCTCGCTTCAATTGTGTCTCCAGGAAAAAATTCTAATCGTGAATTTGAATACAGTGTTGATGTATTGGGAACTAAAAATATACTCGAGGCTGCTAAGGCTGGTCATGTTAAGCAGATAATTGTCACTAGTAGCGGAGCTGCCTATGGCTATCATGCTAAATTACCAGATTGGATTAAAGAAGAAGAGCCCACTGTTGGGAATGAAGTCTTTGCTTACTCTTGGCATAAAAAATTAGTGGAAGATATGTTAACGGAATACCGTAATCATACTCCAGAACTTAAACAACTCATTCTACGCCCTGGAACTGTTCTAGGGGCCGGAATGAAAAATCAAATTACAGACTTGTTTGAAAAACCAATGGTCATTGGAATTCAGGGTTGTGATTCTCCCTTTGTTTTTATCTGGGACCAAGATGTTGCGGAAATTATTTATCAAGGCATGCTAAAAGAGAAATCTGGTATATATAATCTCGCCGGTGATGGAAAAATTACGAATGTGGAATTGGCGAAGATTTTAAAAAAACCACTGATTAAAATTCCCAGCACGGCTTTGCAATTAATTCTGAAAACACTTAAGAGTTTAAATCTGACTCAATATGGACCTGAACAAATAGCTTTTTTAAAATTCAGACCTGTACTGGACAATTCAAAATTAAAAAATGTTTTTGGATATATACCCAAGTTTACTTCCAGAGAAGTTTTAGAAAACTTTTTAAAACCTCAGAAAACTTTTTATCAATATCGCCCGACTGATTCTGCAAATTTATCGGCGCTCAAAGTGTTTACACAGTTTGACCGTTTAGATGATTTGATTATCGAAAGCAAAATTGAGACTGCGCAGCAGAAGGAAGATTTATTGAATTGGATTTCGTACTTTGAAGGTCAAAAAGCTGGATTAATCCATTTGTTGGATGAAAATGGCAGTTTAAGAGATAGCGATTATGCAAAAAATACGCATATTAAACTTTGTACCTTAAAAGAGATTGAGCAAATAAAAAAGCTGTTGTTATACTCTAAAAATGAAATATCCTCAGCTCTTCCAACAATATAGTCAATGGACCACTATTCCCTCTGATCAGTGGATGTTGTTTGAATCCAAACTAACAGAGAGAACAATCGCCAAGGGAGAGTATTTTCTCCAGGCCGGTGAGCAAGCAGTCGAATTTGGTATTATTATTAGCGGAATTTTTCGTCTCTACTACACTGACAAGAATGGCAAAGAACATATTAAGACATTTCGTAAAGCCGGAGACCTGTTAGGTGCTTATGCTGAGATGTTAATAAACATTCCTTCTAGAACATTTATTCAGGCCATGGAATCTTCCAAAGTTCTTTTGATTAACAAAGAAGATTTTGCGCCTTTTTATTCAAAGCATGTTTGTTGGCAAATTTTAGGCCGATTAGCTGCTGAAAAACATTTCATCAACAAAGAACAAAGAGAATTTGAGTTTCTTCAATTGGATGTAATTGAAAGATATAAAAAATTCTGTGCCGAATTCGAATCTTTATTGGGCAAGATTCCACAACACCAGATTGCCTCTTATTTGGGGATTACTCCTGTAGCTCTAAGTCGAGTTTTATCTAAAGCTCGTAAGAACTAAATAGCGGATATATCCCGATTATTTTCCAATTCATTGCGAACTCGAGTGCTGGGACGTTTAACACGTTTACTGGTTTCTTTTTTGTATTCTTCTTCAATATTTCGTCTAATTTTAGCTTCGTGAAAAACCTTTTCACGAGCTTGTAGCAAAAAATCCCAAATTCCACGCAATTTATTAAATACCAAATTTGTCCCCATAATTTTCTCAATTAAGTTTGGAAAGAACTTTTCCCTTCACAAATTTACTAATGCCTTTCAGTTGAGTGCTTTTTTTCCCAATTGTCCTCCCAGTTAAATATTGAATACTTCCAATAACCAAATTAGTTGTTGATTTGATTTTATTTTTCATAGGTAGACCTCCAATAATGAGGTAGCAGGCCTGATGCCACCATCTAGAGGGCCTGCTTAGCCTATAAACTAAATCAAGCGTTGAGTCATTGACTCCTCTGCAAGATTCAGTAAGAGCAAAAATTCTAGACAGGCCCCGAATGATTGGGGATGATGATGCAACTATCAAAATTATCTGACTTAAACGGACGCAAGATGTGGAAGTTTATTTGAGAGTTGATGGCACACACAAACACTAGACGAGAGGACTCCATGAGACTTAATAGGCTCATCATTCAAGGATTCAAATCCTTCAAAGACAAAACCACTATCATTTTCGATGAAGGTATTACGGGTATCGTAGGTCCAAATGGCTGCGGTAAATCGAATATCGTTGATGCCCTATTTTGGGTAATGGGAGCTCAGTCAGCTAAGCACCTTCGTGGAACTAACATGAAGGATCTTATTTTTGCTGGTTCTACTAAATATGCACCTGCTTCTTTTGCGGAAGTAACGCTGGTTTTAGATAACGTTAACGGTAAGCACATTCACATCAACGGAACTGTGGCAAAACCTTCTGAAATTCATCTTACACGTAAGCTTTATCGTAATGGTGAAACTGAATACAAAATTAATGGTGAGCAAGCTCGTCTGAAAGATATCCATGAAGTGTTCATGGACACTGGGGCAGGGGCGAAGTCTTATTCAATTATTGCTCAGGGTGAAATTAACAAACTCGTTAATGCTAAGCCTGAAGAGCGTCGTGTGATGATTGAAGAAGTGGCCGGGATTACGAAATTTAAACTTCGTAAGCATGAATCACTTAAGAAAATCGAAAGCACTCAATCGAATTTGACTCGTTTGGAAGATCTTCAAAACGAAATTTATAAAAACCTCAAGAAACTTGAACTTCAAGCTGAAAAAGCTGAGAAGGCGAGAACACTTAGAGAGCGTATTAAAAAATACGAATTGATTGTTGAGTCTCACCGTGAGCATGATTATGTTCAGGATTTTGTGAACGCTCACTCGATGCTTGAGTCTCGTAAGACAGAGCATGAAAATCTTACTCTTAGAAAATCTCAAATTGATCTTTTATTGGAAGATGAAAAAATCCAAAAAATCGACATGGTAGAGAAAATCGATGCTGCTCAAGACGATTACAATGAGCACTCAAGAGAATTGGCCGCTTCTGAAGAGAAAGTGAAACACCTTAAAAAGTCTTTAATTGATAAAGAAAAAAATATCGATAGAGCAACTCGTGAGAACGAAGAGCTTACTTTAGATAGTGAAAAGCGTTCAGAGCGTCTGGAAGCTTTGAATGCTCAATTGGCCGATCTTGAAGCCAATAATTATGAGCAAATGGATTTCTCTTCATTAGAAGAGAAAGTAGAGCTCATGAAGTCTCAAATGTTTGACCTTGAAGAAGAGTTAAACGAAAAACGTCGCGAGCTTGTGACTTCTAAAGAGAAGTTCCAGACTCTTGATAACGACGCATTTAAGAATTCTTCTAAGTTAGAAGAATACTCAAGACTTCTCCAGGATTTAACTACAGAAATTGAAACATTAGAAAAGAGTACGTCGAATTTCACGGATGACTTAATGAGAGACCGCGCGAAAGTGAAGTCTTCTCAGACGAAGGTAGAAGAATTACAAACTCTTCTGCCTGTTCTCAAGGATGAAGTAGAAGCCATTAGTGCAGAACTTAAAGCGAATGATATTAAGTTCCGCGAGCTATCTCGTGATGTGATTCAACTTGAGTCTAAGCGTAACTCTTTGATTGAAATTAATAACTCGGCTGAAGGCCGTCGTGCTGGTGCGGTTAAATTAGTTCAGAAAATCACTGATGGAACGATTGAAGTACTAGGTAAGCTCATTGAGTGTGATCCTGAGTACGCCGTTGCTGTTGAACAGTTGATTGGAGAGTCTCTGGATGCCGTTCTAGCAACGAAATCAAAAGATTCTTTCAATAATTATATGGATGATTTCGATGCCACGGTTGATATGTTGTGGCCGCAAGATTCTCTGATTTCAACTGAATCCATTGGCCGCCTTGAAACTCAAGGTTGCGAAGGCATGAAGGCTCTGGTTGATATCGTTCGTATTAATAATGACGATTACACCGGGAAATTAAACAAAATTTTAAACGGTTTCTTCGTTGTAGATAACCTTACTGCTGAACTTGCTTCTAAGATCAACCCTGATATCCAATTCAAGGGTTTAGTTTCTAAAGACGGTAAAGTTCTTATCAAGAAAGTGGGTAACTCAGTTCTTTACGGAGTTCGTCACGATACTAATTCTGAAGCTCAAGGGATCGTTCAACGTAACAATCTTATTCAGGATATGGGTGTAGAGCTTGATACAAAACAAGCTGAACTGGCCATTCTTGAAACGACAATTACGCAAATTGAAAATGAACTTTCTGAAAAACGTCAGATCGTTGAAGATAAAACAAAAGAATTTAACGACATCAATACTGTTTATGTTGGAACTAAAGCCGCTTTAGAATCTAAAGAAGCTAACCAATCGACAAACTCTTCTAGACTTCAGATTCTTATCAGCCGTAAGCAGGAAATTTCCAGCTCACGTCTAGATCTTCAAGAATCTGATGAAAAATTGATTGATGCTAAAGAAGCACTAGAAACAGAAGTTAAGGATCTTGCCAGTTTCGTGGCCGATCTTGAATCACGTTATCAGGAACTTAAAATCAGCTTTGAAAATGAGCGTGATGATATGCTTGAGCTTAAAGTTAAAGCTCAGAGCTACCAGCAGCAGCTAACTTCACTTAAGTCACAGGTTGAGGATGTGAATTCTCAGCTTGAGCGCTACCGTGAGAAGCAACTTGCTAACATTGAGCTTCTTGAAACTTATAAATCAGAAATTGAAAACGCAGAAGTTGAAATTGAAACAGTTGAAGCTTCTAACCGTGATGCATCTGAAGTTCTTTCTGATAAAGAATCTTTCCTTGATCTATTGAAAGATCAGATTTCTCAAGTCCTTCTTTCAATGCAGGAAAAAGAAACTGAACTTAAAGAGATCGTTTCAAGAATCAACAAAATTGAAAAAGAGAACGTTGAGCTTGAGCTTAAAACGTCACAAATCATAATTGAAGAAGAGCTATTGGCGAAAGATATTTTCGAGCGCTACAAAGTGGATCTTCGTTCAGTGATGATGAAGCATCTTGAAGTCACTTCAGACAAAGTGACTGATCTTAAAGATCTTTCAGCTATGTATTTCATGGAAACTGAAGAAGGCCAGAAAGAAATCGAAATCCAGGATTACGAGTTTGAGAAGAGATTCCCTGGTCAAATCAAAGAAGCTAAAGAGAAATTTAAAGATTATAAAACTGACTTCAACCGTCTTGGCGAAATCAACTGGCAAGCGATTGAAGACTACGAAAAACAAAAACTTCGTTATGATTTCCTGAAAGCTCAGGAAGAAGAGCTTAAGAAGTCATTAACTGATCTTCAGACTGCTATTCAACATATCGATGAAAAATCTAAAGAACGCTTCAAAGAAGCTTTCACTGAAGTTAACGAACGTTTCTCGAAAGTTTTCCCAATCATCTTCGGTGGTGGTGAAGCTCGTCTTGAGGTAATCGGTGACCTTGATTCAATTGAATGTGGTGTAGATATTATTGCTAAACCTCCTGGTAAGAAGATGACTTCCATCACTCTTATGTCTGGTGGTGAAAAAGCAATGACTGCTGTTTCACTTATTTTCTCTATCTTCTTAGTTAAACCTTCTCCATTCTGTTTACTGGATGAAGTTGATGCTCCACTTGATGACGCCAACGTTGGTCGTTTCAATGAGCTGTTAAGAGAGATGAGTTCAGAGTCTCAATTCATTCTTATTACTCACAATAAAAAAACAATGGAACTTAACGATACCTTGTATGGCGTAACTATGCAGGAGCCGGGTGTTTCTAAAGCGGTCTCCGTACAGCTCCATTAGTGGTTTGTGGCAGGGGAAAAGCGACTTCAGTAAGAGGAAGCTTTCCCCTTTTTTTTCTATCAGGACTTTCATGAAAATTTTTATTCTTTCTTTTCTCTTAACATCAGCATGTTTTGCTAAAAGCTTTGTTCCTGGTTCCTTCTCGGCCAATTTCGAAGAAAGCATTATTTCTATGGCCAACGGCAAGGAAAAGAAAAGTTTCGGAAAAATCGATTACAAGTTCCCAGGTCACATTCGATTCGAAATCATTTCTCCTAATCCTTCAACTTTTGTGAGTAATCCTCAAAGAAGCTGGTATTACGTGCCGCCTTTCGTAGATGGTGAACAAGGACAAGTGACGATTCAGAAATCAAGTAAGCTTCCATTAACTAAGTTTCTTGATTCTATTAAAAACGGAATTGAAGGCTCAAAGCTTTTTACGTTCAAATACGTTGGAAAAGATCTGATTCTTTCTTTTGTAAAAACAGTTCAAAAAGAACTCACACTTAAAGAAGTTATCTTTCATGCTGGCAAAGAAGCTAAAGACGTTCAGAAAATGAATGAATTTGAAAAGATGACATTGATCTATGCGGATGGAAGAAAAGTTAATTTGAAGTTTTTAGAGCTGAAGGAAGAAGTATCTTTCCCGGCGAAGCACTTTGAGTTTACTCCGCCGGCCAAGACAAAAATCATTAACGGTTAATTATCAATCTTAACAATTACTTTTGCACCGGCTGGATCAATTCCAGAAATCGTCATGCTCTTCACAGACATAAGCATATTTACGACAACTGAGATCTCAGTAATCTGAGTTTCTTGACCTTTAATTTCCAGAAAGGCCTTAGGCTTACAGTTATCTAAACGAACTCTTACTACTTTATCAGAAAGTTTTGAGCCCATTTTATCCAGAGCACCCATTGAGAAATCCGCTTCAGTTCCATTGTTATAAGAAACTTTAGGAGAGAAATAGGTTGTTTCCTGACTCGTTAGACCTTCAATGTGGCCATCAGTTTCACCCATGACCCAATAAGGAGTTACAGACTTTAATTTACAGTTAGCAACGTCAGCTTTGTAATGGAGAACGTTTTTTGGATTCATGCTCTTTTTAATAACAAACATGTCCTGAGCAAAAGCAGTTGTAGTTAAGAGAAAAAGTGCTGAAAGAAAAAGTATCTTCATAAACTTCCTTTTTGAGTAGTTCGATGGAGGCACTCTAGTAAGCATAATTCCCTGTGGCAAAAAGCAATGGGGTGGTTGTGAAATGATTATAGTTAACGCGGTGTCACAATCAAGGCCTTCCATTAATCACGTACATTAATGGAAGGCTTTTTGGGTAGGGTCAACTCACGCTTTGGCTAAATCCCGTAGGCCATAATCAGGACTGCCAAACCGAAAAGATTCATCATAAGTGTTAAACCATAAAATCCGATGTCCATATCACCTCCTTAACAGGCTATTGGTAGCTGTATATCGAATGTGTAAGTCATTTCGTTGCCATTCACCTCGGTCAATTGGGAGAGGTTCTGGTCCAAATCACAATCGGTATAAACAGTATCTATTGTGGAAGTTGCCTTCCATTTGCAATTACTAAAATTGCAATTCTTGAACTTGCAGTTACGAATGTGCGAAAATTCGAAGGTGCAATTATCGAAAACACAGTTTTCAAACACAACCCCTTGAAATTCAACGGCATAGAAAACGCAGTCGGAGAAAACCACTTGCTGATAGGTGCTCTTTAGAACAGTGGAGCCAGCTAGTGTTTGGGAGGTGATTACGAGCAAAGCTAAGTGTTCATCCTTAATCATCTGGTAGCTTGCTGATTGATCTTCCTGATTCATTTCAAGTGTTTGTGTGATCATGGTCCCCTCCGACCTCTTTTCGTTTCCTGACTGCAATAATATGATATTTGACGGTTTGCGTCAAGAAATAAAATTGCATAAAGATTTTTTTTTGCAATCCGATAGGGATTTAAAGGGGTTGGTATGATTCGATTTAGCCCAGAGTTTTTAGAGAATTTCCTCGCAGTAGTGCGTAAGTATATGCAATTACGGGGAGGACTCACTCAAAAAGACCTATCTGAGATGATGAATGTGGGAATTTCCACTATGAGTCGCTTTCTCAATCTGAAAACAAGTTCCGTTGATGAACAACTTGTTGCGAACATCATTGCAACTCTAAATATACCTCTGCATGAAATCATCGATGGCGTAGAAGAAGATTCCACTGAGACGTTTAAGCGTCTGGTGCAATTTTATAAAGACGAGAAAATAGCCCATCAGAAGCCAGGACCGAACGAGGAAGCCCCTCGCACTAATACTGAGGCAAGGACTAAAACCAATGCCACGATCAATATTGGTGGGAAGAAACATCAAATGCCATTTGGTGAACAAACCTCGGGGAATACACGAACGGATTTAACCATTCGCGATAAGTTGGAAACTTTATCACCAAGACAAAAAGCGTATCTCAATGACTTTTTGAATCTTGATGGTAATGACAGAGACTTAGTTGTGGATTTGGGAGACGCGATTTTTCGCTACTTCCGACAAAGGAACGTTGAGTTTTAATGCTTCAACTGATTTTAGGTTTTATTTTGATCTCTCATGCGTTCGCTGCTCCTCAGACTATTGAGGTGTGGTTTCTTTCTGCTCATAAAAAAGCTGAAATTCAAAAACTTATTAATGAAAAGCCTTATGTGCTTCGCTCACTAACTGCAGATCTACAATGTCAGCAGATGGGAGATTTTTGTTTTGATCCTCAGTTTGGTCTTTATAAGAAAGATGATGCTGAACATACTGTGAATACGGCCGTTGTTGAAACCAATGGCCCCGTCATTCCACCCGCCAAATCAGTTGAGCGTGATCTTTTAGACTGCGATCCAAAAAATTACTTCGATGTTTTTTGTGGTAAGGCCCGTAAAGAGGCTCAGGTAACAAGTAAAATTGATCTTTGGATCGATACCTCATCTTCGATGAGAGAATTTGATTTTAGTGATAAAGATGGCTACTGCCAACGTAAGGCCCTCGTTTCTTCCCTCGATAAAACATGCGGCTTTAATCAAAAAGCAAACGTTATGGTTTTTGATACCTCTATTAAACAGGCCGGGGGAATGGATCAGCTTTGTAATAATCAGGGTCTCAATGACTACAAACGTTTAATTGATTGGATTGAGAGATCGGAAGCACAAAAACTTGTGATCATTACCGATATTTATGAAAACCATGCTGAATTTGCAGATTATATTGAGAGTAAGCATGGAAAATTTCGTGGAGATAAAGATCCGCTCACGGCTGCTAAAATGGCTGAGCTTGCAGACGTCCTTGCCCAAAAGTGTCGATGATTTATTCCTTGCTTTTTAGCTCTCTTAAAACCAAAATCCAGTCATGGGCATACCTCAATTAATCAAGTGGTCACAAACTGAGTTCCCCTCTCTTCCTTGGAGAAAAAATCGTTCTCTCTATCGAACTCTTGTTTCTGAAATCATGCTTCAACAGACAACCGTTTCCACTGTAAAGAATCACTTTGATCGTTTCTTGTTGCAATTTCCTGACCTCGAATCTCTTGCAGTCGCAACCGAACATGAGATGTTGGTGGCGTGGAAAGGTCTAGGTTATTATCGACGCGCGAGAAACCTCAAGAAGATTGCTGAAAAACTAGTCAGTGAGTATGATGGTATTTTCCCAAAGGATAAAGATCTCCTCCAGGAAATTCCAGGTATCGGTCCTTACACGGCCAATGCTTTGCTTAGTATAGGAATGGATAGACCTGCTCTTTCCCTAGACGCCAATCTAGAACGAGTCATATCTCGTTATGTGGGCCTTTCACTCCCCAAAGGACCCAAGCTTCATAAAGAAATTTATCGCCTCTTCGAAGAGGGCAAAATTTTTAACGATAAGAAAATATCTTTTCGTGCTCTCAACGAGGCTTTGATGGATCTTGGACGGACTTACTGTCAGGCCAGAAAAGCAACTTGCGAACTATGTCCGTTAAAAAAAGAATGTTTTGCTTTTAACAAAGCAAAACCTCTCAACTTTCCACTTGAGGATAAGCTAAAGGCGAAAGCCGAAGAGCACGACCTTCATTTACTTAGAGTTTTT
>JAULBY010064011.1:0-10128 GCA_032358315.1 Ophiocytium majus | reverse complement strand
ATGGACCTACTTGGGGACAAGGTGTCACAGTACACGTGTCAATGCCTGGTGTGTTCTATGAGTTTTCATGCAGAAATTACAGGTACTATGACTTCTTGAAGTTTGCACTGCTACGATTTTTGCGTTGCGTTACGTAACGATTACGATTACGATAACGGAGAAATTTAGAAAAATATTACGATTCCGGCAACCCTAGGTATTGCCGTATCAATACGTTCATCTGTATACCTTTTGAAGCGTATTCACATACCATATGTTATACGGCGCATACGTGTAATGCGAAATGTATACGCTGTGACTCGTCACTACATACTTCAGAAGTACACTGCATGCTGGCGCTGGAGTGGCTAAGACTTTACGCCAGCACAGGCTTGCGTGTGTTAAGTGACCACTGCCACAAGGGTGCCATGCCATATGATAGTACTGTATAGTATATGCACGCGTGACAGCTCCAGCGCATGTGCAACTGCTTAAGCCATAGCCTTCGGTTATGACACCTGAGCCATTGCCAAGTGACAGTGCACGATTGTGAACTGCAAGGCATTGTGGCGGCAGTGGCTGGGATGGACACAATGTCGTGCCGGCTGCGGTGACACACAACATGCAGCAGTGGATGACACACAACTTGCAGCAACGATGCCGTGCTGGCAGTGCCATTTACGGGAAGGCGCGTTGGTGCCCCTAGGCACGTGCGCTGTAGGAAATAATGTGAAAAAAACGTAACGTTTGCTGCCACTACTGGTGTGTGCGGTGGGCCCAGGTTCTGGCTGCAACCGGAAAGACAAGGGTCAACTTACACCGCTTGCTGTGAATGGAGTTGGCAACTTGTTAAACCTGGCGGGTCCCTCAAGCTGTACCAAGCTAAGCTTTGCAGTGATCATGAGAGTTGAGACTGTCGTCATCAGCAGCACAACGCCGCTGCCGCTGCTGCGTGAGCTGCACAACCATAGCTAAGCAGGCGGCGCAGCCCTGCAGGAACTCACTATATGCACCGCTTAAGCCAAGAAGCTAGAAAAAAGCTGGCAGTGCGCTGCCCCACCCCAAGAACCACCAACTGCAGCAGCGGCTGTACCAACCCGCGTTTGCCATTACTCAACCTGAGCCAGTGCTGCCATGCTCCTTCAACTTCCTGTGATCCTTCAACTTCAACTTGAAGTTCTAGGGGTGCAAGTGGCTGCTGCCAGATGTCGATGTGCCGCGTGGTCATGCCTCCTGTAGTGCAGCGCGGCACCAAGGGCCCCGGGCCTTCTCGCACACACCCCGTGCACGGCAGCAGCTGTCAGCGTGTGGGCGTCCAGCGTGTGGGGCATCCAGGAGTTGCCGCTGCCTGGCAAGAGGGCTGAAGTAAACGCAATTCCAGGTGCTATCCGATGTCGGCCGTCAGACCTGTGCCAAGCACCCCAGGCACGGCAGTGGCGGGGGGGAGGGCGGTGGACTTGCGTAGCAGGTGTTGCTGCCCTCTCACAGTGCCTGGCAGTGCTCATACCAGCTCCGCCTGCCCCACGCGCCTTGCGCGTGCGGTGAGCTCAAAGGCATCCGACGCACCATGTGTGGGCGCCCTCCGCCCCCCCCGAAGCAGCTTTGAATCAACAGGCGTGCCACTCCCCGGCTCTCGAAAGGCCGTGGATCTGGTGGGGGTGCGCAGGCCGACGGCGGCCACATGCGGCGCGCGCACGTTTGCGGAGCGGAAGCGCTGCTCGTCGAGCTTGAAAACCATGTAGCAGATGCACGCGCAGCCAAAGCACGACAGGAACATGGTGGCGTAGATCATGACCAGCGCGGTGGGCGAATACGTGGCGGTGAAGCTGACGGACACGGCCGCGACGACGCGGTACGTCCCGTAGCCCGCGGCGTCCGCGTCCACCCACACCACCGAGCTGGTGTTGCCGTCCGGGTTCTCGGAGCGCACTCCGTACTCGCTGGCGAGTATCAGAATGCTTGGCGTGACGACGGCGAAGAAGAACGTGACACACGTGGCGAACTTGGCCCAGCGGAACGACAGGCACTTGCTCCAGAACGCGACGATCTCCTTGCGGCCGGTGTACGCAGCGATCAGGCCCGTGACCACGATGCACAGGTTCAGGAAGGCCCCGCTTTTTGTGGACGTGAAGTCGGACCCCGCCAGCTCCGTGTTCATGGCCTGCTGCAGTGCGACGGCCGCATTCTGCAGCGCAGTGTCGACGCCCGCACTCACGGCGAGCACGGGGTAGCTGCAGCACACGGTGGCATCGATGGGCGACAAGGGTGCGGCAGGTGAGTAGCCTGCATCGGCGGACTATTAGTAGCACAGGAGAACAGTGCTGCTGCAGCGCGCCATGCGCCGCAGGAAATATGACAGCTCAGTCTTCCTGGCTTCCCGTTCGCACACAGCGGCAGCCGCAGGGGTGGTATCCGGCATGCCCCCCCACAAGCTGTGGGTGGGCACACCACTACTGTGCTACTTGGCTGCCGGCATCGCTCGCAGGCTGACAGATTAAACTTTCAAGTTGAGGCGGGCTAGGAGTATTGTCGCCATGTCAGTAGTACCATTGGTACATGTAGGTCACTGCAGGATACCTTTTTGGTACAATACGTGTTTGGACGCGCTGCCGCAGCTGAAAGCACATCGTGCACAGAGCTGTGCTCGCTCCGAGCAGAGATCAATAAGTTCAGTCAAAGAACTGCCGCCGAAAAACCTGTCCATGAGCCCACAGCACCTGAGACTGGCAGGACAGACTCTCCGAGAGTAGCAAAAGCCGCAGCACACAATGCTGTCAGTGCAACTCACTCGTGGCCAGCGAAGCCCATGCCGTCGTTGGTGCCGCGCCATCCACTCGGCCAGTCAATGTACCGCGTCGACGTGTGCTTGAATGACACGTCTGCCCAGCTCGTCCGCAGCAAAGACACAAGGGGATCCGGGGTGCCACCCTCAAAATCCGTGTTCTGTGTCCCGTCGCGGTTCATGTGTATGTACCCCCACTTGAGCTTGGCCCAGGAGTCGCAGTCGCACCAGCCCACAGATTCGGTTTCGCCGGGCGGCGTAATAGCCGCCAACTGCGCACGCGCGCGCCACGGATGGGCAGCAGCAGCGTGCGGGGAGAGTGCATTGAGGGGTTTGTGGTGTGAACTATGACAGTGCTGTGGGGGTGTCCAGATGTGCACAGGCCGCCTTAAAGGCTGTTGCGCTGTGTGTGCTGCGAGTAACAGGCCGCCAAGGTGCTTGCGTGTGGGCACAAAGACACAAAAAGGCAACCGCCAGCTGCGAGACGCCTGATTTCATGGCTCCACCTTCAACAGCCTAACGCTGCTGCTGCTGCTGCTACGCTGCTGCTGCTGTAGCTCGCTGGCTGCCAGTGGCTCTTCTGCGGGTGCAGCAGGGTTGATGGCGGGTGCAGCAGGGTTGATGAGAGGGTGCGGGGGACACCACACACGCCCTCCCAGCTGGAGTCATGGCGTGCTATGGCCGGCACAGCCAGCGGCAACACGTACTACGTATGTCACAGCCACTGCCGTTGCTGTCGAGCGGTAGACAGCGCCCGCCGCCGGCGTGCGCTGTGGCAGCCTGCTACACACACATTTGACGGGGGGTTAAACTTGACGACTGCACCCGGCGCCGCGCCCACCCTGGCTGCATTCCAGCACGGCTCGCCCATGAGCGCAACCTGCCTGCCCGTGGCAGCTCAGCCGCCTGGCAGTGCGCCTAAGTAGAGGCTCTTCTCTGTATTTTGGCTAAACCTGCCGTTTGTACTTCAGAAGTAGTACTATTGGTGCGCACATGAGTCACGGTGACTGATGCCACAAACCTAAGGCCAAGGCGCACTGTCGGCGCAGTGGTACGCACCCGGTGTCTGTCGGAGAGCTTGGTGAGTGCCGTGCTGCACCAAGGCAAGTCGTCCCGGGCGGGCAGATGCGCCATGAAGGCGAGGGTCATAAGCGGGTTGCGCTTCCGCAGGCCCCGCATCACGGGGTTGGTTCCCGAGTCAGGGCACTTGCCGTCAAGGCACTGGTACCCGTTCCAGTAGTCACCGGACACCAACTTTCCCATAGTGTCTTTCCCATCCCTCAGGGCAAAGTGCGTCACGCTGTCGCCGCCCATGCCCTCCTTGCTGACTTCCAGGAGCTCATCATTGATCTTCCAGGCGGCGATGGAAGCCTGGCCTGTGACGCAGTGAGTGCACGCACGCCGTCGGGCAACGGGGGCATGGCAGCACACGCCTCAGGACCATGTCCGACATGCGCGTGCGCCAGGACTCTTCAGGTCAGGTGCAGCAGTACAAGCCCCCGCGGACAGCGTGTTATACCCCTGGTATGCTGACATTTTGCCATGTTGTCAAACGGCCTCAATGTGTGCCCAACCACCGCACAAGCTCCCGCCGTCGCGCCTGCCCCATCGCACACATAACATATCATATCTGACATGTTACAGAGATGGTGCTTACGTCCACGTTCACGAACGTGATACACGGCATATTTGGTGTACACATTTGCTCACGTATACCAGTGCGTTGTACGGCCTTACTCAGTTTCAGAATAATAGACATAGCAGAGTGTGTTGAACACGTGGCGCGGTGAACAGAATTTGTGTGTCGACACGCCTTCGCCCATCACTACTATCCATCGCGGATGGCCCTGCAAGAAGCCCACCGCAAGCCCGAAGTGGGCTCATATCCCAGTTCTTGTGTGGCCGACACCAACAGAGCTATCCTGTGAACACATGAGGCTCGCTCACCTTAGACAGTAGCACATGCTGTGCTTGGGGCATTTATGAGCACTGCGCCACCTGGTTGCCGACTCCGGAACCCCCGGGCCCCCCACCAGCCTTTAAGTTAGCCTCGATGTGGGCCAGATCATTACACGTGCTGCCATCCTGGGTAAACCACATGGGAGGATACAAAAACACTCACAACGTATGTGGGCCCAATCGCCCCAGCTGCCGATGGCCACTCTGCCCATGCCAAGTGCAGCTGATGCTGCAGTAGCAGGCGCTGAGGGTGTCGGCCCATGGCGACGCCATGCACCTAGTGCAAGCACCTACGGGTTGCTCTTGGATCCGCAATGTTAGCTACATTGTAATTCCCACAGCAATCACTGTCATTCAGCGTGCCGCAGAGGGGCTGCGCCGCCTAGTAGTACTGCCTCACCTAGCGCAAGCACCTCCAGCCCACTCCTGTACCCATTCTCCTGAAAGGTGGCCTCCGCCCAGCGGTGGCTCGCAATGTAGCAGTTGAGGGTGCCGGGCAGGGATGTCTGCGCGTTCTGGTACAAGTTGTCATCGCACTTGAGGGTTCGCCCGTACATCCACACGTCGGTAACGGCTTCGTTGCTGCCTGGGTAGTCGCTCCCCTGGTAAGCCTTTGACCACTTTTCCACGCGCAATCCCCATGTGCTGCTGTTCTGCGGCTGCAGATTGCATGCACGAGGGTGGGGCAGCAGCGGCAGTGGCCATCAGTGACTCAGTGGGTCAGCGGCAACCAGGAGACAGTTCACAAGTAGATGCACGCGCGGCGGTGGGGCAGCAGGGGCAGTTGTGTACCTACAGGGTTGCTCAAAACGTACCGGCAGTACATGTGTGGATGATAATAATCACCTACTTGAAGTACTTGAAAGTATATGGCGTGTACACACCGTCTACTTCTTGCTGCTTACAGGCGAGAGACCAGGAGTGGCCTCGCATGCACGCATGCTCACGACGCTTTCGCTGCCTGCCAGAGGTCTGCCCTGCCGCACCTGAATAGACCTGCTTTCTTGGACCAGATGTACTGGAGTTGGTGAACGGGCCTGCTTGCAGCGCACACAACTGCCAGTGGCTTTTGGCGGCATCGCACAAGTAAGCCCTTTTTAATTGTACTCTGCATCATTCCTAGCCCTCAAGGACACTGACCGGCGCGTGCAGGTGTGGGGGCTGTCTGGTGTTTTCACCAGGTGGACAAATCACCTCACAGGCTTCGGCCTGGCGTTTTTGCCCCAGCCACGGCAGTATCTGGGCTTAGCAACCTTTTAGGTTTCTTTCACACTATAGAGGAAAACGTGAGTACTAAAAAGCACTGGGCGACGTCATGAACGGCAGGTGCGCCGCCAGCGCCTGCACCGCCGCCGCCACTGGCTGCGCCACGCTCATTTGAGTTGTCAAGGTTGACAGCTACATGTCCATGTACACACATGTTCATGTACATGTTCATGTACACACACCACGTAGTGTACATACATGTGACAAGTAACATGCATGCACACTTTACCTGCCTACATCCTTCAGAGGCACATGCACACCATAATATGTGCCAGTACTGCTCACTTCCGAAGTATACTGTACACCCTGCCTCGTGCACAGTAAACGCCACATCCCACTTGAGCAACAAAAAAAATGCACTGGGCACTGCCGGATCATACTGCAATTCACCAATGTGTTACGCCCCTCCCCTTCCCCCCCCCTCCCCCCCCCCGCTGCTGCTGCGCCAGGGATGAGAGCATGCCCGCTGGCACCCCCCTTGTGGTACAATACCCTGTGGGCTTGGCAGCAGACTACAGCCGCGTGTACAGGGGTGAGCAGAGTGGAGACTACCACTAGATGTGTCCCTCAGCTCAAGTTGTCGGGTGTTTTGCCGTCAAAGGTGATGTTGAACTTGATGTTGAAGGAGAATTTCTTTACCGCTGTGGGCTTGGCGGCGGTTTACAGTCGCGCCTACACGGGTACGTGTAGAGTATCACTACGGAAGTGTATTGCTTAGCTCAAGTTGCCAGGTGTTTTGCTGTTGAAGTTGATGTTGAAGTTGAAGGTATGCCCTCGTGGTGCAGTACTCTGTGGGCTTCGCGGCGCAGTGTAGTCGCGCCTACAGAGGTGAGCAGAGTGTGGAGTATCACTGCTGAAGAAGTATTGCTTAGCTCAAGTTGCCAGGTGTTTAGCTGTTGAAGTTGATGTTGAAGTTGACAGTACCCTCTCTTGTGCTGCCGTACCCTGTGGGCTTGGCGGCGGACTACAGTCACGCCTACAGGGGTGAGCAGCGTGTAGAGTACCACTACGGAAGTGTATTGCTTAGCTCAAGTTGCCAGGTGTTTTGCTGTTGAAGTTGGTGTTGAAGTTAAAATTGCCCCCCCGCAGGGCTCGACCTGCCAGGTCTGGTCGTCCACGAGGGTGCCAGTATTGCTCAGTAATACAAGTGTTAGCTCTGGTATGACGCCATGTGCGCATGTGCAGCAGCTGGCAAGTGCAGGTGCCATACCGGGCAGTGTGCTCAACGATACACAGTGCCTTTTTAGGTTCAGTGCGGGTCTTGCTTTAGTGCCGGGTCCTAGGGGGGCGACACTACCCCGCACTAAACCGCGAGTGCACCCTACAGTGGCGAGCGCACGTTCTCACATGAGTTCCACATTGCAGTGGTAGATGCCTTGGACAGTTGAAGGTGACATTACACGAGATGTCTTCCACTTCTTCTGTAGATGTGGCCCACAGCGGAGTACCGCGCGTTACAGGGAGGAGCGCTCGCTCGCGCATGACTTGAAAAACACAACATCGAAGTTGACTGCACCAATACCGTAGATGTTGGGGTGTAACACTCCACCAGGTGGAAAAATCACACCACAGGCTTCGGCCTGGCATTGTGCCCCAGCCACGGCAGTATCTGGGCTTGGCCGCCTTTTAGGTTTCTTTCACTCCCCGGTTGTGTCGCCGCACGTCGGCCATCGGTACCTCCGGGGGCTCCTATTCGAGCGGCGGGTCGTATTCTGTTCCGCTGCACTGTACCGGTATACAGTGCACTCGCGATTTAGTGCCGGGTAGTGCACCCCCGTAGCACCCTGCACTGAAGCAAGACCCGCACTGAATCAAATAGGGCACTGTATGTCGTTTGTATATAATCATGTGGTCTGTGACAGGTCTCTGGGCCCCGCGTTCAGCCGCATACCGCACTGAATAAAAGCGAAGTAAGTCGCGAGTGCACTGTTCAGAAGTACTTTGAAGTACTTCATCAAGGGGACACCACGCCGAAGGCTGAGCGAATTTTTGCGCACACGACACACCGCGCGGGCAGCACCCGTCACTTGCTGTGGACGGCAGAGGCGGTGCTGCACGCTAGGACAGTGGTTGGCGACAATGGCGTTGTGTCGTGTGTTTTTGGTGTGTGCTGCCTGCGTGCTCAGCAGCGGGCAGAGGTACCCCCCCGGTCTTGTAGCCAGACGCCCCTCGTCCACACAAAGAGGTCTTCTTGGGGGGGGGGGGGGTCTTATACACCGATATTTACGGTATATGACTTCAACTGTATGGTTGACACTACACGTGTCTGCGGTTGAGTTCGTTGCTGGTGTGCTCATCAGCGAACCGTGCTTGGTGGAATTGATAACGGCAACCCTTCAATGTTGCCGTTGACATAGACGCTGCCCTCCCTTGTGAAAGAAACCTACCGTAAAAGGCTGCTAAGCCCAGATACTGCCGTGGCTGGGGCAAAATGCCAGGCTGAAGCCTGTGGGGTGATTTGTCCACCTGCTGAAAAGCACCATTACGTTGCACGAAATACGGCGTATTTCTACGCCCAAAAACGCGATATAGAGCTCACAATAATTTTTACACTTTGAAGTACGTTACACGAAATATGGCAAATTTCTACGCCCAAAAACGCGATATACGGCGTACATGCCATATAAATACGCCCAAGGGTATACGTTATACGGCGTGTTTACATACGTTATGAAACGATGATGAAAATATAATACGCTGTAACGCATCACTAGTGGTAGGCGTCAGCGGGAGCAGTGACGGTTGCGGCAGTGGCAGTGGGCATTTGGAAAGGTTGGCTAGCCCTGTGCATGGTGATGGGTGTGAACGCAACAGGCACTAGTAGTAGGTGTCTGACAATTAGGTGCCGTGCCAACATTAGGTGGCATTTTTGTGCAATTTACCTCATATACTTCTTGAAGTACTGCGAAGTACAGTACATGTATAATACTTTTTGTACTAGTTCGAAGTACAAAGATACCAAGTAAAGTACGTTAGATTGCACATACACGTACTCCTCTCGAGGTATACACACATGTGTATTCATACACTTATATATTTGTGTGCCTCTGCAACTCTCTGCAACCCTGAAGGGATGGCAGCGCCAGTGGCGCATGTCAGCCCCGCACGGGTGAAGTGGCTGCTGCCATCGATGCATGCCACGGCACGCTGCACGTGTGTGTCCCAAAATGCACTGCGCCGCGTGTTACCACATCTGACTCTCCTTTGTGAGGCTGGAAAAAGCAAAAAAAAACTTTTTTTTTGCAACAGCACCACGCCAGCTTACCCGACACCCTGTCCACGGCCCCGGCCACGTCCCCTCGGTGCACGCATCAAAGCATCAGAAGGAGTTGCACACGGAATGGTGTAAAAATACCCAACAGCACCGCCAGGCCAGTACACAACCTCAGCACCAAAAGCGCTCGCTGACTACCAGCCCTCGATAAACAGGGGTGGCGCTTGCAACAGCGTGAGCAACGGGCCCACGCCGCCAACTTTTTTCTTTATTTTTTGTTTTCCCAAGGCTTACCCGACACCCTGTCCACCGTCCCCGGCCACGTCTCCTCGGTGCACGGGTCAAGGCAGAAGAGGTTTGTCGTCCCATCGGCGGCGGTACACATCGCCACATCTATACGACTATTTGAGTTGAATTTATGACCTACTCCGACAAGTATTTTTGGTCAAAAGTTGCATGTTTGGCTTACCTGGCACCCTGTCCGCCATCCCGGGCCATGTCTCCTCGGTGCACGGGTCCAGGCAGAAGAGGTTGGTCGTCCCATCGGCGGCGGTGCGTGTGGTCACCTCGCGGCAGTTTATGCAACCTTTTGACGTTGGAATTGTCACCTACTTTGTGAAGTGTTTTCTTAATTTTTTCATAGTTTGTCTTACCAGAAGCCCTGTCTACCGTCCCCGGCCATGTCTCCTCGGTGCACGGGTCAAGGCAGAAGAGGTTCGTCGTCCCATCGGCGGCGGTGCGCATTGTCACCTCGCGGCAGCACTGCGGCACCGGTGCGCTGACGCCATGAACATAGCCGTCTGTGGAGGGGGTGCAGGGTACACCATCCGCGCTTGTGACGCACACCAGGTCGCCCGTAACCCTGTTGGCGCTCACAGAGGAGGGGGGGCTGGGGGGGGGGGGGGGGGGGGGGGGGAGGGGGGGGGGG
>JAULBY010064000.1:0-10129 GCA_032358315.1 Ophiocytium majus | reverse complement strand
CTGATTTCCTGGTCACACGCACCGTGTGCAAAGGGCTTTCCGCGCCCTAAGCGGAGTTTAATAAGAGTACATGTACATGCGACAGGGGCTTCCGAGCCCTAACGGACTACCTCACAAGCACACTACACATAACACTTTTGAGGTACATGGGTGGGGTACACTGAAAGTGTGAACATACACTAAGTGCTTCTGTAGCAGCAGTAGTAGTAAGGAGTGCCTGGCTCCTGCTAGTCACCTTATACATACCACTTTGAGGTACATGGGTGGGGTACACTGAAGGTGTAAGCACATGCTACGCACTTCTCTAGCAGCAGTAGTAGTAAGTAGTGCCTGGTTCCTGATAGTCACCTTGTCCAGGCCCTGCCGAAATGAGGATGCCTCGGCAGCATGCCGAGCCAGCGTGCCGTCAAGCGCCGCGCGCAGTTCCGCCACAGCAGCTGCATTACGTTGTGCCTCCGCCGCCAGCGCTGCCTCCAGCGCTGCCGCCCTCCGCGCCTGCACATGTCGTTGTGCAAAACAAAAGAGGAATAAATGTTTGACATAAATGGAAGGACTACCGGGCGCGTCAGGTACAAACATGCACCACATGTCGCATGTTTGTTTACAAACATGTGTGCCCAGGTAGCCACACATGCTACAGTGTGTATACTTCGTACATTTACAACTGTTGTATACAGTGTGTGAAGTACATGTGTATGCACACATTGCGCAGGTTTGCGGACCGGCTGCGGCGGGGCTGCACGCGCGTGCTGCATCAACACACACACCAAACTCCTGCCAACGCGCTCTTGACAGCAAGCACCGCACACAGTCATCTACGCGCAACACACCGCCCCGGCACCCACCCACCACCAAACCACCCACTGCCCATACCATGAAAACTGCTTCACACACCACACTCCCCCCCACAACCCACCTGCGCATCCGCCTTCGCCGCAGCCTCCTCCCTCCCCGCCGCCGCCGCGGCGTCCGCCGCCTCCGCCCTCGCAGTGAGCATGGCCACGGCCGCAGCGAGCTGCCGCGCATCCGCCGCGGCCACCGCCGCCCCCAGCGCCTCCGCCACCGCGTCTCGCGCAGCGGCGGTGACGCCGTCGTGGTAGTCCGCCCCCGGGCGCTTGCCATCATCGTCCGCGGCCGTCGCGCACGCGCCGCGCCGCAGCAGCAGGCGCGCCGCCTCCGCGTGCCCGTAGTGCGCGGCGATGTGGAGGGGTGTGCGGTTTGTCTGCGCACGCGCGTTGTCGTGCGGTGCCGGGCGGCGGAGTTTGTTTGCAGCGGTGGGCGCGTTGGCAGTTCTGGTGAGTGTTGGCTGGGGTGAAATGGGTCGGTGAGGGCAGGGCAGGGAGCTGCCCGGAGACGCTGCTGGCAGGCACGCATGGTGGTGGCCAGGCTGGCTGCTGCTGGGCGACATGCGCCGTGCTCCACCACAGGAGGCTCGCCAACGGCGTCAGCGATGTAAACAACAAGCTCGCACATGGGTGTCAACGCATTTTATGCTGCGCAGTGCTGCTCATCCTGTCACTCGAACTGCTACCACACTCCCGCAACGCTGCTGCAGCGGCCACCCACCACCGCCGCCCGCGCAGTGCACTGCACTGGCTGAAGCGGGCCACACACCTTGGTGCGCGCCTCGATGCTGGCGCCCGCCTGCACCAGCACATCCACCAGGTCCACGCGCCCCCCCTCGCACGCCCAGTGCAGGGGCACCCATCCCCACTTGTCTGCGGCGTTGAGGTTGGCGCCGCACTTGATGAGGTACGCGGCCACAGCGCAGTGGCCGCGCATGCTCGCCCTGAGCACGCGCAGCGATGGCGTGTGTGCGTGTCAACTGATGCTGGTTTGCAGGGGCGTGGTTGCCATGCCACAGGGTGCTAGACCTGCCTGTTGTTGCGCTGGTGTGTGTTGCGCAGTGTGACGCGCGCTTTTGAGGGTGCAGGCGTGCATGTGGCTGTGACCGCTGCTCACTGCAGCAGGCGCTCAAGGGGCGCACCTGGCAGCTGCGCAACACAAGCCGCCAACTTCAGCATGCTGCACATGAACACTTGCGCTTGCATTTGCGCATGCTGCAAAGCTGTGCCATGCAGCTGGAGGCAGTGTGCGCCGCCGGCTCACCAGTGCAGGGGCGTGTTGCCATTGTAGTCGGGCGCGGTCAGGCTCGCGCCCGCCTCCACCAGCATCCGTGCAATGTCCACATGGCCGCTCTTGCACGCCACCTGAGCCAGGCAGGCCATCAAACGCAGTGCAGTTGGCAGCCGTTGGCGTCCGCTTGCAGGTGCCGCGCAGCTGGTGGTTGCAGCACATCGCAAGCGAATGCCAGTGACTGGCGCAGCGGGTGCGGCGCCAGCACTGGCGCCAACAGTCACCGACTTTTGAGCACGCATTGAGTGAGACACATGTGACACCCGTACCTGGAGTGGTGTGCAGTCGTTGCCGTCGCACCCATCCACCTTGGCCCCCCTGGCCAGCAGCGACTGCGCCACGGTCATGTCCCCCTCCCGGCAGGCCCAGTGTAGGCTCAAATCGGGCTCGTCGCCCGCCTCCACCGCAGCCGCAGCAGCCACCGCCGCGTTTGCCTCCGCCGCCGACTTGGCCTGCGCCCGCATGGCAGCAGGAGACAGGCTGTACCGGGGCGACAGAGTGAGCTGCTGCTGCTGGCCCCGCGCCAGAAAGCTGGTGCGCTTGTCCCCCGTGGGAGTTGAAGGGGGGGAGGCTGCAGCTGCTGGGCCTGCTGCCGCCACCCGACGCCCAGGTGAGCCCAGGCTGGACATCTGCCTGCTGAGGGAACCTTGTGGTGAGCTGGGCGCACTGCCTCCTGCTGCTCCCCCCGCTGCTGCACTGCCTGCACCTGACTGAGCAGCTGCTGCGTTTGTCAGCCCAGAAGGTTGGCGGGACAGGTTGGGAGACCCAGGTGGGGAGCTGAAAGAGGACGGTTGCCTGGATGGAGAGGCTGCTGCTGATGGCGAGACGCCGTTGCGCCCTAGGAAGGAGGTCCTCTTCACTGGCGCCTCAGCGTCAGTGCCTGATGCTGCTGCTGTCGATCCTGCTGCAGCTGCCTTGCCCTCCGGGATGTCTGCGAATGAGACAGAGTGGCCCGAACGGGACCTTCCAGCGGAGGCCATGACACCTGCAGAGACCTGCGAAGGCACAGACAGACGCTGGAGGCTCTCTCCAGCCCCCCTTCTCCTCTCCTGCCCGCTCCCCACACTGCAAGCACAGACGCTGGAGGCTCTCTCCAGCCTTCTCCTGAGCAGGCTTCAGGCGTTTCCGTCAAATTTGGAAGTGAAAACTGGGGTTAATTTCTAAAATTGTCCAGTTTTCCCCGTGCTTGTGTACAACCACGTGGGAAGGAAGGTGCACGCCGCTGGGAGTGGAGAGGGACGCGGCGGAGAGAGACAAGTGCTGGTGCCGCTGCCCCTGTTGCTACCACCTACTGCCATCACTGAAAATCCGCTGGCTCTTGCTGCCCCTCGCCTCACAACCCTCTGCAGCCTTCGCCTAGCCAAAAACGCGCTGCTTGCCAGCCGAGCAATGCAACGAGGCCGTAGCTAGCGCACCGGTGGCACCCCTGTTGGCGTCGCTGCTAAAGCAACAGTAGCATCATCAGCAGCATCTGCCGTCGCCATGCCCGCCGAGGACGAGCAGCAATCGCTGGAGCTCCTATGGAGCAAGATCGCAGAGCACCTTGAGGCCAACAAATCCCCTGCGAGAAAGTGGTGGAAGCAGGCCACTGCTGCCGGCAAGGGAAATGGCTGCCGCCTGTGCGACGACACCACACCAGGGCGATGGCTGGCCAAGTGCTCCCACAGCGGCTGTGCAGCGTGGTTCCACGCCAGCTGTGCTGCCAAAGTAAGCCGCTGAGAAAAAGGCAAAAAAACGCCGGACAGCACAGCCAACAGCTCTCCTACTGCGCCACCCCACAACACGCTGCTCCTGCCGTTGCGTGAACATAGGCCGCTGCTGCGCCGTCGCACAGCACAACGTTGGCAGCGACAACAGCTAGTGCCGCTCCATCAGTACTCGTCGCCCCCTGTGGCGCGACGCCGCGCTGACCCTGATGGTGTTTTCGCTGCTCGCCGCTGCGTGCGCGTGGCGTTGCTCCGCGCGCAGGACGACTCGTACGGCAAGCGAGGGGCGGACTCCCCAGCACCGGATGGCAGCCCTGGCTACCCCACCATAACCTTCCTGTGCGCCACCCACAACACCAAGCCCGTGTACTGCTCGTGCCAGGCGCCTGAGTCCGAAGAGGGCTATATACAGTGCAGCGAGTGCGCGGAGTGGTACCACTGGAGCTGCGAAGGCATACCCACGGATAAGCCTGAACCGGAGGTATGCTATTTTTTTTCTCACACAATACATTTTTTTTGTGAGAGGGGCATGTGCGTGAGGCATTTTTTCTTGCGACTCTTTTTTGCTGCAGTAGTTTCACTGCCAAAACACACGCTGCGCCACTTGCTCGCCAGCATGCGCCGCCTCAGCTCCGCTCCCGCCGTAACATCATCACTCGCCGCTGCCCCCATGTTACCCTCCCAAAACAAGAAGTGACAATGGAAGCGACCGATTATCTCAGTCGGTTCAGCGCACTGCCCGTGTGCGACAACTTACTGACACCATTCCCCTCGCCGCCTGTGCGCCACGCTTCAACTGCCGCCAGGTGTACGTGTGCAAGGCGTGCCAGGCGCGCGGCGGCACCGCGCCGCCCGAGCTCAAGGCCCTCAACATCGCCAAGTCTCAGGTGTACGAGACTGAAACCCTGGCCGACGGCATAGTGCGGGTGGCGGAGTGGACGGCCGAGGCGAGGGAGGCGGCGTCCCTGCAGCACGCAGGCGGAGGGGACCCGGGCGACGCGCTGCGGCACGCGGAGGAGCTGCTTGAGCGCGGCAAGGCGTTTGTGCTTGCCAAGCGCGGCGGCGGCGGCGACGGCGGCGGCGACGCGAGCGGCGAGGTGCGTGCCGCTGTGGGGCACAGGCGCAGGGCAGTGGTGCGGTTGCGTATCCGCACACAGGATTGCTGCAAATCTGTTGTTGTGTGTCCCCGGCCGGTGCAGGGGGGGTTGGTATGGTTTTGGCTTTTAAATCAAAGAAATAAAATTTCCTGGAAGGTCAGCGTGGCCTGACATTGGCGCTAGTGCACTTGCAAGGTGACAGCACATTGGGGCACGTGCGTGGTCTGGTGCGCTGTTGCCACCGCCACCATCCACATCATAACACGCATTGTTGCTGGAAAGAATGATTTTTCTCTCATGTCTTCGGCATTCGGGGTTTATCAATATGCTTGCATCTGGTGCCATATGCACTCACATTTGGCACACTCTGGCTGGCCTTGTGGGCCCATGCAGCTCCGCCACACCAGCATGGCTGCAGGCACGCCGCTGCAGCCACACTCTCCCGCTGCCGCGGCTGCACCTGCAGGCCTGCTGCCTTGCATGTCAGCGGTGCCTCAGATGGCCTGTGCATGCCAGCGCCTGACATGCCGCCACTGCCAATGTGTGCACATGCCACAGGATGGTGAGGACACGACCACAGTGCTGCCAGGCATGCAGCTGGAGTTCTGCGCGGTGCTGGAGGCGCTGCGGGAGATGCTGCGCGAGACCAATGCCTGGCAGGAGAAATTTGAGGTATGCGCACTCAGCCACCACGCTGCTGTTTTTCACACGCAAGCGCACTGGTTGCCATGACGCACCCTGTGGTGCGCCCCCCCTCTACTTACATAGTCTGGAGTGATTACATCCTCTGGTGCCCATGCCCTTCAAACCTTGGCGACCCTTGCCTGCGGGAGCATGCCGCAGCGCGCCTGCGCGTGCGCCAGCAAGCACAGCCTGTGCATGTCACCAGTGGCATGTGCGTGGCGACAGCTGCGCTTTCCTATGCACCATAGCACATTGTACACTGCGACTGGCGGCACAGCACTGGACACTGCAGCACGTGATCACACTGTTGCTATTGCTCCTGTGTTGCTGCTGCGGCGCCGCTGCCGCACTGCATTGCAGCTGTGGCAAGTGGAGCACGCGACGCCCTTCTGGGTGCAGGAGGACGCGGTGAGCGGCCAGGGGCACTGGGGGTGCACGGAGGAGTCGCTGGGGCAGGAGCTGCGTGAGGTGAGGGCCTTGGTGACGAAACCCGCATATGAGCTCAGCGCATGGAACGGGCGGACGTGGACGGCAGTTGGTCGGTGACGTCGCTTGGGGACGGCCACCCTCAGTGTTTTTGTGGCGTCGTCACCGGCAGCAGTGGGTGACCACTGAAGCGCTAGCACTCTTCTGCTGCCATGTGAGCAGTGTGCGGGATCAGCCCTATGTCATTATAGCCTAATGTTGTTGGCGCCTTTGGTGGTCGTTCCAGCACCTAGCTGCACTAATGGCAGAGGATACCACGTTCTGCACCTGTTGGTGTTGCCTACGCGCATGCACGACGCCTTGGCAGCGCGCGCTGCAGCTGCAGCACCTGTGCTTGCACTGTTCCATTTACCAAGCCCTGGTGCTCAGCAGCTGAGCCATCTCCATGCTTTCCCTCTCATCTGCGTTCACACACACCCATGCGCGTGTCGTCGCCATGCATATAGCTCGAGGACCTGCGCACGCAATGCCTGGCGCTGCCGCTGGCGCCGCCATCCCTGCACCAGCTGGATGAGGCGATGGCGGTGATAGCGTGGGCGCAGCGGGCATACGCTCTCTTGACTGGGGCGTCGCCGCCGCCCATTGACGTGCTGACGCGCCAGCTCGAGGACGCGCAGCGCGACAAGCTCGCCACCGCCTTCAACAACAGGTGCGGCGCTTGTGCGGTTCGTGGACAGGAAGCCTACAGCGGTTTTTGCAGCCTGGATACCACCGAATGTGGAGTGATGCAGAATGCTGTAAAAACATGCCAGAGTCCAGGCGGCTTTGTGGCTGTAGCATGTTTGAGAGGTGCACCCGCGCATGGCTTCTGGTTTTGCGTGTGCTTGTCGGGGCCTTATAAATAACACTTTTGAAGTACTTCATAAGTACTTCAAGAGCGTGTGTGTGCAAGCAGCCTGAACTGAAGTGCCGGCTCCCGTGGCTGGCACCTCAGGCGCATCTGTGCCCACGACGCGCCTTCCCAATTTGCTTCAGGCGTACCCGCCAACTACACGCCCGCGCAATCGCTGGCCACAGCACCACCGCTTGCATCCCTGCAAACAATGTGCACGCGCGCACTGTGCACTTGTTACCCGTGCAGTGTGCCTCCAACCCTGCTGAGAGCCCCCCCCCCCCCCCCCCCGCCCCCCCCCCCCCCCCTCTCAGGGCCTTCTACCTGGTCCCGCGCATACACTTTGTGGTGAAGAAGGCGACCAGCTGGCTGCAGCGCGCCCGCCAGATGCTGAGCCTCACGCTGCCCGCGCGCGGCGGCGCGTGCGCGATCCGGCTGGACCAGCTGCGGCAGCTGCTCATGAACGTGCCGGAACTGCCCGTGGCACTGCCGGAGCTGGAGGATGTGCGCGCCACGGTGCAGTTCTGGACGCAGTGGGAGGCGGAGGTGAGTGGGGTGGGTGTGTGGGGGGGGGGGGCAGCGCTCTGCGCTCTGCTGGCATTGAGGGGGGCAGAGTGGTGCACTGTGACTGCATGTCACATATGGTAGGTGATATGGTGGTATACGCAGTTGCACGTAACATACGTCAAGAAGTATCTATACATGCGCATGTGTTGAAAACATGTATACCAGGTACATGTGAAGCTGTCACAGTCAGTGACAACGGTGATGCAGCATGACCTGCCCACACGGCCATCTGCCATTTGCCTGCTGGCGGTGCATTCCGCGCGTTGTGCTTGCGTGTCACCACAGCAGTTGTCGCTGCTGTAACCACAAGCCTGGAGACCGACGCCACACACCTCTGCCCCTAACACCCCCTCCCCCCCCCACCCCCCCCGCAGGCGGAGGCTGTCGTCCACAGCGCCGGCGCCAAGGACGCTCTTCTCAGCGCGCTGGCGGACCCGCAGGCGGGCGCGGCACGCGCGGCCAGGGCAGCGGAGCTCCTTGCACGCGCCGTAGCGCACAAGCGCCAGGTGCGCTGCGCCCAGCGCGACGCCCTCTCGCGCATGGAGGGCTGGCGCGCGTGGGCGGTGCGCGCCGCGGGGCTGCTGGCGCGGCTGGGGGCGGGGGCGGAGGGGGGTGGGGCGCCGCCGCCGCGGCGGGAGTTCCAGGAGCTGCTGTCGGAGGCCACCAAGCAGGTGCGCGCTTGCTCTGTGTGTGTGTGGTGGTGAGGTGTGCGCGGTGGTTGGGGTGTGTGGTAGGTGGCGGTGGCGCGCGGGTGCGGTGTTGTGGTTGTAATGTTGGACGCTGCTGGGGGAGGGGAGGAGCTTGCGGCGCGTGAAGCTGTGTGTTAGAGGTGCAGTCGCGGTTACTAGCCGGCAACGAGCGCCATACATTCCACCGCTGAGGCACTGGGTGTGCAAGTACGTGCGCATACATGTGCGCAAACTCACACAGTGCATCATATACGTATACACTGAGCCAGGCAACTGCCCCCCCCCCTCAGTGCAGACGAGTGCACGAAGTGCACATGCACTCACAAGTAAATACACACCCATGCATACCTGCAAAGCGCTGCAACCATTCCACAAACGCTAAGCCAGCCCCCACTCCCCGCGTCCCTCAGCTCACCCCCTGCACCTCCCCCTGCTTGCCCGTCCCCGAACAGCACTCTCTCAGCGTGGACTCAGACGATTCCCTCATGCGCCGAGTGCGCGAGGCAGCCGAGGGCGGCCCGGAGGCCACCCTTGCTCGCGCTCTCCTCGCCCCCGGCTCCCCCAGCGGCTGGGACAGCGCCGCGCTGTCTGCGGCGCTGGCGGCGGTGGAGGCCTCTCAGTGGGAGTCCTCTGAGGAGGCGGCGGCGCTGCGCCTGCGCATTGCGGCGGTGCGCTGGCGCGACGATGCGGAGGCGCTGCTGGACGGTGGCGGTGCCGCCGCTGACGGCAGCGCAGCTGCTGGTGCTGATGGCGGCGACGGTGGTGGCGGCGGCGCAGCTGGTGGTGGTGGTGGCGGCGGCAGTGGCGGCGGTGGTGGGGATGGAGTCGCGGTGCCGCTGGAGGCGCTGCAGGCGCTGAGCAAGCGTGTGGAGGAGGTGCCGGCGCTGGACGACGAGATGGACGAGCAGCCTGTGTACATGAAGGTGAGTGTGCGGGTGCTGTGGTGCCTTGACTTGAGGATGGGCTTGTGGTGGTGGGCTGGTGGCTGCAGTGCTTGCGCGTGGCGCGGTTGTGGTTGGTGCAGTGGTGTGGGTGCAGGCATGTGTACCCATGCACAGGTGCAATATCGCCGCACACAAGTCGGAGGTGCCAGCACCACGGGCAGCACTGGCAACATGCTTTGGTTGGCACTGCTGGCACAACTTCAATGCGGTAGACGCATGGTAGCACTGCACGCCCTCTCATACAGTCTGTGCATCTAAAGTGCTGCGACAGCCGCCGCCGCGTTGAAACATGGCATCATCACTGACCACAACACAGCACCAGCACCCGGCATGGCCTGCAGCGGCAACGATGAGCGTGCGGCCATCTACACCGCAGTGCTGATGGCTTGCCTGACAATGCGCGTGTGCGCCGCCTGACGTGCCACCATTTGCAGCTCATGGTGCGGCTGAAAGCGGTGCGCGCGTGGCAGAAGGAGGTCGGCCATGCCCTGTCTTCGGCCAGCGCTCTCGCCGTGCGCTCGGAAACGCGGTCGACCGCCAGCTACGCCAAGGTCTCCACAGAGGTAAAAACAGTCACGCGGCACACGCCTGCATCACACTTGCAAGCGTCTGTGAGGCAGTGCAACGCCGCCTGCTGGTTGCCTTCCTGTAACTGCAGTGGTGTGTCCACTGCCATGACAGTGTGGTCGCTCGCCAGTTTGCCAGCACATGCCAACCTCCAAGTATACTCACCCGCTGCCCCATCCACCTCGCACTCCACCGCCGCCGCAGCTGCGGCGCAGCATCCACGCGCGCCTAGCAGAGCTCCCCGCGCTGCGCACAAGCGGCATGCCGGAGGAAGCATCCCTGCGCGCCCTGGCGGACGCAGCCGCAGCCTGGTCCGCACACGCCCGCGCCGCGCTCGCCGACGGCGCCACGCCCCCCGCCGCAGAGCTCCAGGCGCTCGTGAACGCCGGCCCAGCGGACCTCGCCCCCGCGGCGGCGCTGG
>JAULBY010063989.1:0-10130 GCA_032358315.1 Ophiocytium majus | reverse complement strand
CAACTACTGTTGTTGCTACAGCTACTGCTGGTTCAACTACTTTAACTCTACCTGCTGCAACTGATACTTTAGTTGGTAAAGCAACTACAGATACTCTTACTAATAAGACTATCTCTGGTGCAAGTAATACACTAAGCAACATTGGTAACAGTTCTCTTACAAATAGTGCAGTTACTGTTGGTTCTACATCAATATCTCTTGGCTCATCAGCAACTACTATTGCTGGTTTAACATCTGTTACATCTACAACTTTCGTTGGTGCTTTAACTGGTAATGCTTCAACTGCTACCAGTGCAGCAACATTAACAACTGCTCGTACTATTAACGGAACATCATTTAATGGTTCTGCTGACATTACTGTTACTGCTGCAGCTGGAACATTAACTGGCACTACTTTAAATGCAACTGTCGTATCTTCTAGCTTAACTTCTGTTGGTACTATCGCAACTGGTGTGTGGAATGGTACTACTGTTGGTGTTGCATACGGTGGTACTGGAACTTCCAATGGTTCTATTACTGGTACTGGTGCACTAACATTTACTGCTGGTGGTTCAAATACAAGCGTAAACTTGGCTCCACAAGGTACTGGTACTGTTGATGTTGGTTCTAAGAGAATCACTTCTGTTGCTGAACCTACTCAAGCATCAGATGCAGCGACAAAGTCTTACGTTGATGCAACTAAATCTGGCTTAGATGTTAAAGATTCAGTTCGTATTGCAACTGCTGCAGCACTAACTGTTACTGCTACTTCTACCACTCTTACCAACGCTGGAACACAAGCTGCAATTACTATTGACAGCGTACCTCTTTCTTCTGGTGATCGTGTTCTTGTTAAAGATCAAGCAACTGGCTCACAGAACGGTATCTATACGGTAACCACTGTTGGTACTGTATCGACTAACTGGGTACTTACTCGTGCAACTGACTTTGACTCAAGTGCTGAAGTTACTGCTGGTGCTTTCACTTTCGTTGAAGAAGGTACTGTAAACGGCAATAATGGTTTCGTATTAACTACCGACAACCCAATCACTCTTGGTACAACAGCTTTAACATTTGTTCAGTTCTCTGGTGCTGGTCAAATCACTGCTGGTAATGGTTTAACCAAAACTGGTAACACTATTGATGCAGTTGGAACTTCTGGTCGTATTTCTGTTTCTACAGATGCTATCGACATTGACGCTTCTTACGTTGGTCAAACTTCTATCACTACTCTTGGTACTGTTGCTACTGGTACTTGGGCAGCTGGTGTTGTTGCTGGACAATACGGTGGTACTGGTGTTGCTAATACTGGTAAGACTATCACTCTTGGTGGTAACCTTACCACTTCTGGTGCATATGCCACTACATTAACTACAACTGCAACAACTAGCGTAACACTACCAACAACTGGTACTCTAGCGACTTTAGCTGGTTCTGAATCACTAAGTAACAAAACAATCACTTCTTCTAGTTTCAGTGGTACTACTCTTGCTGCTTCTGGTTTAGTTACATTAACTAATGCTACTGACGCTTCTAACTTAACTACTGCAGCTGTCGTTCTTTCTGGTGGTCTTGCAGTTACTAAAGCAATGTACGTTGGTACTAATATTACTGGCGCAGGTGCTGCTACTTCAACTCTCGATGGTTTCAACATCGATGGTGGTACTTACTAATTAAATAAGTAAGGGGAGTTTTTACTCCCCTCTTTTTGTTTCCTTTTTTAAGGTTTGAGCATGGCGAATAAGGTTCTTCTTAAGAAGTCCTCGACTGCGGCAAAAGTGCCGACAACGAGCGACTTAGATTACGGTGAGTTAGCACTAAACTATACCGACGGTAATCTTTACTATAAAAATTCTTCAAATGTTGTTAAATCATTTGGTTCAACAGCATTCACAAGCATCTCTTCAAATACCACTGCGGTTGCAGGTAGAAAATACCTTTGCAATACTTCTGGTGGTGCTTTCACCCTAACACTCCCAGCTTCTCCAGTTGCAGGCGATACAGTAGTAATCGCTGACGCTGCAGAGTTCGCCACGTATAACCTTACAGTTGGTCGTAATGCTTCTACCATTGAAGGTTCTGCTGATGACTTAGCATTGAACCTTAGTGGTATCGAAGTCACGCTAACTTATAGTGGCACTACTTGGAATGTTTATGCACAACTTGGTGCAAATGGTGGTGATGCTTTAACGCTAACTGATGTTCAAACCTTAACAAATAAAACTTTAACATCACCAACATTAGATGGAAGCACTACATTTACTGGTGTATACCACAGTTCATACTTAACTACATACGGTAGTTTGTTTATCGATGGAAGTAGCACTAACAACATAGTACAAGTAACATCTAACAGTAGAACTAACGGTATTGGACTTTGGAGTACTGGTGGTACTCCTCGAATATATTCTGCGGGTGGTATTGAGTTTAGAACTGGTGTTACATTACGAGATCGAGACACTCCAACTGGCGGAACCAGTTTTGTTACTATTGGGGCTACAGGGGCAGTAGGTGTAACTTATAATCCTGCCACTGCGACTGGTGTTGGGCTTACTCTTTCTGGTAAAGACACCGAAGGTGGCACTGGTTATTTTGACATATTGAGAGTAACTAATACTACCAGTGGTGTATCTAATGGTAGCAAAACACTTCGTTTAAATAACATTGGGACACTTGAAGTTATCAATAGTGCTTACAGTGCTGCTATCGCTTCCTTGTCTGACACTGGTAACTTGTATGCTACTGGTACAATTATTTCAGGTGCGTGGGCTGCTGGACAAGTTATCAAAGATACAATGTTAGACAATAGTCAATTTACTGTTAATGCTACAACAGTGGCTACAAGTACCAGCGACACAGATTTTATCACTTACAGTTACACTCCTGTGAGTAGTTCTAGTTACTTAATCATACACGTTCATGTGGCTTCTTATGATGCGCTAACAGGCACTGGCGGTGGATCAGATAGCTATTTCTCTCGTATCAAAGTTGGTGGAACTGAAATTACCTACGGCAGACAAGCCACAGTAACTTCAAACAGTTTTAGAACAGGTAATTTATTTCCACTAACAGGTAGATACACAAACGCAAGCACAGCAGCAAAAACTATTACTGTGGGTGTTCGTAGAGATAGTGCCGACGATAGCATAACTATTACAAACTCTTCTACTGCTCTTTGGATGAGAATTACTGAGGTCGCACGATAATGGCTATCTTACTATCCAACATTATCACTCCCAGTTCTCTTGCCACCAAGACTGGCACAGAAACCCTAACCAACAAAACCCTTTCTTCTGCAGTTCTAACAGGAACTCTTACCGCATCTGGCGGTGCGGGAACTACAGGACAAGTTCTGCAATCTACTGGATCTGGTGTTCAGTGGGCTGACGCTTCAGGTGGTTCAGGTGGTTATAGTGGTCTAGTTGAGATTAACCAAACTGCAATTACCACTTCAACATCACTAAATACAGCTTCAACAACAACATACCGTGGAGCTAAATATACAATACAGATTACTAATAGTACTGCATATGCGATGTATGAGTTTATTGTAATGCACGATGGGACTAGCGTTTACTTCCCATATAGCTCAACTGCATACGCTGGCGATGCGGGTGGTAACTATCAAAGTTTCTTTAGTGGAGATTATTTGGATAGTTTAGCAACAATGAAGATTCAGGTAGGTGATACTTACCATGCGTTTAACTGGGTAATTAGTGCTGGTAATTTAGTGTTCTCTGCTTCTTGTTCATCTGGAACAATTAGTGTTAAGGGAACCGCACTTTTAATTAAGGCATAATATATGGCTGTCGCAACTAGAGAACAATTAAAACAATATGCGTTAAGAGCATTGGGTGCACCTGTACTCGAGATTAACGTAGATGAAGACCAGCTAGAAGATCGTCTTGACGAAGCATTAGACTACTGGAGACTATATCACTACGAAGGTATTGAACAAATTTATTTGAAGCAACAAATTCGTGCTTCTGAGATTGTTTTAACTACTTCTGTCGCTGGAAATTTTCAAGTCTCAGAGGTAATTACTGGAGCATCTTCTGGAGCAGTTGCAGAAGTGTGTCGAGAATCTACAAGAACTTCATCTGGTACTTTATTGTTAGTTAAAAATATCAGTGGAACATTTACTGCTGGAGAAGCGATTACTGGTGCATCATCAGGTACATCTGCTACAACAGTTTCTATCACACTACGTGAATACGACAATCGTTATGTTGAAGTACCAGATTATGTTTGGGGTGTCACAAAGATTCTATCTGCTGGTCAAGCATCTTCTTCTAAGAATATTTTTGACTTGCAATATCAATTACGTCTAAATGACTTATATGACTTAACTTCAACTTCCCTAATCTATTACAAAACTGTAATGAATCACTTGGCTCTATTAGATTTAGAGTTAAATGGTCACCAAGGATTCCGTTTCAATCGTATGTCCAATCGTCTATATCTAGATGCTAATTGGCAAACTGACTTTATTCTTGGCGATTACATTATCGTTCAATCTTATCGTGCAATGGATCCAACAACGTGGACTAAGGTTTACAACGAGCAATGGTTGAAACATTATGTTACTGCATTGTTTAAGAAACAATGGGCAACCAATATTAAGAAGTTCTCTGGTATCCAACTTCCAGGTGGTGTTACACTTGATGGTGATAAACTTTATGATGAAGCCACTACAGAGATTAAAGAACTAGAAGATGATTTACAAAATAAATCAGCACCACTTGATTTTTTCCTTGGATAATTAATGCCAACTAATGTTTATTTTACACAAGGTACTAAAAACGAACAGTTCCTTGTAGAAGATCTTATCATAGAATCCCTTAAGATCTATGGTCAGGACTTCTTTTACATTCCAAGAACATTAGTTTCCAAAGACGAGATTCTTGGTGAAGATCGTCTGAGTAAATTTACATCATCATTCCCAATCGAAATGTATTTTGAAAACGTAGACTCACTAGATGGTCAGGGTGCGTTTATTCAAAAGTTTGGTTTAATGATGGAACAGTCTGCAACTCTTGTAGTTGCACGTAGACGCTGGGAACAATTGGTTGGTCGTTATGGCGCAACTATTATTCCTACTCGCCCATGCGAGGGTGATTTAATTTATTTCCCTTTGACTAAAGGTTTATTTGAGATTAAATTCGTCAAGCACCAAGATCCATTCTATCAACTCGGTAAACTTTACATTTACAAACTACAAGTTGAATTGTTCCAGTACTCTTCCGAAAAAATTGATACTGGCATTCCTTCTATTGATGCATTTGAAACTCTTAAGACTTTCAGTACCAATACGACAAGAACACCTTATGGTGAAGTCACAGCTGTAAATATAACAAATCCTGGAAGTGGCTATGATACCGCACCGACAGTATCATTCACAAGTTCTTCTGGTTCTGGTGCTGCAGCAACTGCATATCTTGGTAGTGATGCCGACGCAGGTAAAGTTATTAAAGTTATTGTAACAAATCCAGGAGTTGGCTACACAACTGCACCATCCGTAGTATTTACTGGTGGAACCCCAACAACTACTGCAATAGCATCTTCAAGTATTGAAGCAAACGTGGACAGAGTTGAATCGTTTGGAGATAACAATAAATTTAAGGTTCAAGCTGCAGATGTGTTATTCAATGTGGCAAATCCATTTGGTGAAGTAGAAGTTCGTGCAGCACCTACAATACCACCAATTGTTACATTCTCACCAACAGTAGATTCAACAACAATTACTTCCGACTCAACAACAGTCACAGTCGACGCAGGATAAGAGGAAAATATGGCAAAGCAAACAATCGCATTAGGAACAACAGTCAACGATGGTACAGGTGATGCGCTAAGAACAGCGTTCACAAAAGTTAATGCTAACTTTACAGAACTCTATGCTGGTGCAGGGGGTGGAACTGCCAATCTAGGCGACTTTAAAATTAGTGGTAACACATTAGGAACTACTGCCGAAAATAATGGTTGGGGTGGATCTGACATGTACCTTGCTCCCAATGGAGAAGGATATGCATACATTTATATTCCAAACGACACCAACTCAACTGATGGTAGTACACTAACAATCGGTAATGCTGCTAGTGGTAGTGGTGGTATACAACTTGCTGTTAACAATGGTTCTTGGACATTTAACAATGGTGGTACAGTATTATTCCCGACAATACAAACAAATTTACATAATGGTGGTAACCAGAACGCACAGACTTTACAGTTTAGCGACCCTAACCAACAAGTAGTTATCACTGGTCCAACTCCAACAGGAAACAATAGTGCTCAGCGTTTGATTATTCAAGGGCAGCGTGGTGCAGGTACTGGCGAAGGTGGCGATGTTTACTTCTGGGGTGGTGATGCCGATATTGGTGGCGGTGACATCAAGATTTATGCTGGCGATGCAGATAGCAACACTGAAGGTTATGGCGGTTATGTAAATATTTCGGGCGGTAATGGTTTTACTGAAGGTGGTACTGTCACCATCACTGCTGGAAATGCATCTGGTGGAACTGGTGCTGATGTTAATATTAGAGCTGGTTATGGTCTTAATGCTGCTGATGGTACAGTTAATATTCAAGCTGGTAACAACACTTGGCAGTTTGGCAACGATGGTAAACTATCTGGTCCAGCTGAAACAACTCTACAATTACAATCAAACTTAATAATGAACATCGACAAAGGATTCGTTGTTGAGATGGGTCGTTTCCCAATGGCGATCGATGGAGATGACTGGTGGTTTGATGTTGTAATTAACAAAGATGGTTATGTTTACTGCTTCGGTGGTGCTGATGTTGAGTTTAATGGATCTAGCGCACCACTTATTGTTAAGTTCGATTCACATGGTAATGTTGTTTGGAAGAAATACTATTCATATCCAGAAGGATTTAATAATCCACTTATTGTCAGCGCAGACTTTAAAACTAGTAGTGTTATCTCTGTTCTTGCTGAAGCATGGGTTTACGATTCAGGAACTGACTCAAACTTTGACCAATTAGTTTACTTTGAAATAAACTTAGCTGGTGGTGATGTTGTTACTGATTCAGGTTACACACTTCGTGCATCAGACTCTACAGAAAATTTAAATGCTAGTATATGGGCAAAACAAATCAGATATAATTCTGATAAATCTAAGTACGCTATTGTTGGATCTAAATTTGGTGACTCTACAGATTATACTATAACAACACCTTCTGCTATCAGCACGACTCCAGGTGTTTTAAAGGTTTTAAAATCAACATTAGATACAACACTTGGTATTACAAATATATGGACATATAATAATGCTTATACTATTCGTGGATATGGATTTACTTCTACAGTTTACTTCACAGATGTAACAACAGAAACTATTGATGGTCAGGTATACTATGTTCTGTCAACACCCAGTTCAGTTGACTTTACCACTTTACCAAATGGTCAGTCATGGATTATCAGATACTATGATACTGAAACTGGTTATATTGAATCGAATAGTTGGAACAAACTGGTAGACTTTGGTGGTCAAATAAACTGGTTCACATCAGTAGGGTTTGACTCTTCTAATAACATTTATGCTGCTGGTAGTAGTATCAATGCTAATTCTCAATCTGGAGAAGAATCTTCTTTATTAGTATCATTAACTTCTACTGGTACTGTAAGATGGGCGAAACGAATTGATGATGATAACGGTCCAGGAAATAATGAAATTCAAGGATTGGCAGTTTCCTCAGACAATTATGTCTACACAGTAGCAAAAGATAATAATGGTCAAACTGCTATTGCTAAAGTTAACAGTACTACTGGCGCAGTAAGTTGGATTAAGACAATGACCATTGATGGTGGTATGTCTGGTCAATACGATGCTAGAATTATTTACTGCGCAGCTGACAACTCTGTCGTTTTTGCTCTTGAGTTTGGTTCTATTTCCAGCGTTAATAGTGACTTCTTACTTGTAAAATTAGACGCAAGTGGTGCTTTAGTTTGGGCACTGTCTTTTGGATCTAGTAGTTCAGAAAATGTAAACTGGGATTCTGGACAAGACTTCTTGTCTGCTGATGATAACTTCATCTATGTTTCTGGTTCTAGATATACTGGAGACGATGACAACGCAATAGTATTTGCTATCCCACAAAGTGGTGATGTAAGCGATTGGGTTGGTATGTACAAGGTGCTCGATTTTAGTGATAATATCTCGTTTGCCACTGGTTCAACTTTAAGTACTGATGTTGCGATAACAACTACAACTTCAACAAATGTGGTTGATTCTTCGTTTGCAACACAAGCATTTGATGCTGGTTACGAAGTACGCAGAGCATACTTGAATGGTGGTCAAAATAAACTAATGAATGTCGCTAAAATTGAGTTTGCCGATGGTACTACTCAAAGAACTAGCGCAACGGATATTCCACTAACACAGATAATGACTGGTGAAGAAACCACATATCTGAGTGAGGGACATAGAGGTGGTTTCATAATGTCCCGTTATGGTGGTGACACAATTAATGTTCCAACACATATTCAAAACCCATTGCCAATCGGTATGGTAGTTACTATCATTCTTGATCAACCTAATAGTAATAATAAAGTGTATATTACTGGTCAATCTGATGGTGGCGATGGTGGTGCTGTTGTTGTTATTCGTCCAGTAGGTTCATCTACTTACGATAATAGATACTGGTCTGTTGGTGGTGATAATGTTCAGGGACTATACACATTGATGAAGATTGATAAAAATGTGTGGATGCTTTCTGGTGCAACCATAAACAACGAAGACTAAAATGGCAATCATTCAATCAGTAATGGCTTCAATGGCATTTGGTCCAAGTGCTTTACCAGATCCAGGTGGTTGGTGGGATTATGTTGACAATGTAGCTGATAACCAACTTCTATGGAATATATACGATAACTACCACTTTGATAGCACTGATCTCTCAGCAATGTCATTGACACAACCTGCTAGTGGTGGTTCACCAAATCTGGGAACTGGTGTAGATAATAGAACTCACACTTTCACTGGTTATGTGTATATAGCAACTACTGGTACTTACATTTTTAGAACTGTTTCTGACGATGGATCTTACCTGTGGCTTGGTACCACAGCATGGGCTGGACAATATACAATAAACAATGCATTGATAAATAATGGTGGATTACATGGATCGCAAACAGTGGATTCAGCTCGTATCAATTTAGTTGGTGGAAAATGGTATCCAATAAGGATTCTATTTGGTAATTTAGATGGTAATACAGAGTTAAGTGTTGCATACTCATCAGACGATGGGGCTAACTTTAATAATCCAACATGGGCATACAATACTGGAACGGCAGAAGGTTTTAATTAATGTTAAACAATAATGTTTACTATCATGGTATCATCAGAAAGTGTATCGTAGGATTCGGTACACTATTCAGTGACATCTATATCGATCGTCGTGAGGGTGATTCTGTGACTGGTGATGTTATTCAACGATTACAAGTACCTCTTGCATATGCTCCGAAAGAAAAGTGGTTAGTTCGTTTGGACCAAGATCCAAATTTAGAAAACCACACTTACGTTTCACTACCAAGAATGTCGTTTGAGATTATTGGTTACAACTACGACCCACAACGTAAAGTAAACCGCATGCAGCAGTTGAAGTGTGGTGATGGTTCAGGATCTGTTTCTACGATGTATACTCCTGTTCCTTATAACATTGACGTATCACTATACATTCTCACTAAAACTCAAGAAGATGGTCTACAGATTCTTGAGCAAATCCTTCCAACATTTACACCTGAGTACACATTAACTATTAATGTTGTGCCAGATATGAACGTAAAGGTAGATGTTCCTATCGTTCTAAATAGTGTATCAGTATCGGATGAATACGATGGAGATTTTCAAACTCGAAGATTCGTGACACATACTTTGTCATTCCAAATGAAAACAAATCTATTTGGACCAATCTCAGGTAAGAATGTTATCGATACTGTTAATGCTAATGTTGGAAACAATGAAGACTTTAGCAATCCAAATAGAGTATATACTGCAGAAGGTGATGTTGTTACAGCAACTGTTTCTTCGGAGAACTGGCTAGACGGGTTTTAATAATGGCTGAAATTTATAATTCAAACTCCAACTTAAAAGCAGCTGGAGTTACTGTTGACTTTACACCTGATAATGTAAA
>JAULBY010063988.1:0-33492 GCA_032358315.1 Ophiocytium majus | reverse complement strand
GATCTGTCTGTTGCGCTGTGCTGCGGTGGCGCAAGGCATCCAGGCAGCAGGTGCTGCTCAGCACCATGTGTACATGTGTACGCTGCGCACGCGTACTCGAAATATGCTTCAAGTAGTGCTGATTACAGTCTGTGCATCACAAAGTATGTGTGCACTCATGATGATGTGCAGGGCTCGCAGTGCGCCCATCACGCGTGCACTGCCTTGCAACCTGGCACATGTGCACACACAGCTGCGAGTTACTACAGAGGGGCAGGCGTAGGGGCTGGTGAGCGCGCTGCTCTGTCTGGCGCCCTGGCAGAAAACGAGGCCTGACAGGCTGAGCTCTAGCCTGAACTGCAGCTCAAGCCTGCTACCTGCTACTTGCACGTCTGATTTGTGATGTGTGATATACTTTGAAGTGTTAGACAAGCGGCTCCAATGAGACGGGGCCGCTTAAGATGGCTGTACATGCTAGACACGGGCACTTCACTACTAGAGGTATGCTAGTATACCAAGAACCTTCAGAAGTACATCATATGAGTCTCGGCGTTGACAGTGCACAGCTATCAGTGTGGCAGAGCGAGGCTGCGTATTTGTGCCATTTGGCTGCTGCCAGGCACGTCGAGTCCTAGCCGGCCGGCGGCTCATGCCTGCCTGCTACGCAGCACTTGCTGTTGTTGACTGTGCTAAGTTCCGAGCATATCTGTATGGGGCCGCACATACACCACTGCTTTGTCTGGCTGGCTTGCATGGCACGGGCTTTTGCACGCGCACCAGTGTGCAAATAACTATAATTAGCATAACTAAAAACAAAAAAAAGCACAAGTATACCGCAATGTGCACACACGGGCGGTCCCACCTTATCAAAGACTGGGTGAACAACCCAGAACACGGGGTCCGTTGCGCTGCCCAGCGAAGTCATGATCCCACGCGAGCCTGCCACCCAAGAAGCACAGCGCAAAGACGCGCAGACTCTGGTTAGTGCTCTGCATTAGTTGCAGCGCTAGCAAAGCAGGCGCAGTGCGCGCATTGGGGCTGCTGTGTGCATCGGGGGCACCAGCAGGGGTAGGGTGGTCAGAGGCGCCGGCAGCAGCAGCAGTTTCAGCGGTGGGACAGACTTTCAGCCGTAGCAGCACCAGCCACCTGGGCCAGTAATGTCAGCCCATGCAACACATAAATGTGTAGTGCAGGTACATCCCTGCATGTACATACACATGCGCACTAACATTTATGGCACATCGTATACATACTTGTGTTATCATCAAATGCCTAAACATGTGTAGCACATCGTGCACTGCACAATGAGGTATGCACACTCGATGTTTACTCAGTGTATACTTGCACGAAGAGTAGTATGCTCCAATAAAGTATTTTGTGTGCCTCAACGCACACATAGCTCCAGTGTATACTTGCACTACTAGTAGCAGCAGTATACTTCAGAAGTACTATGTGTACACTCTGGTGTACACTTCCACCAGCAATACCAGTATTGATACTGTCAAGTAGCATGCTATGTGTACATATACTGCAGTAGTTGCAACATCTCATGTGGCTGAGCGCGCGTCGCACCTGGCTTGCAGCTGATCTTCATGATGGCGCGCAGGACCTGGTAGTAGGCAGTGTCGCTGAGCAGCACGCCGTCCTGCATGAACCAGTACAGCCCGGTGTCCTCGCGAAGGGTGACAAACTTGGTGCCATCGTACTGCCCGCTCATGATAATCAGGGCAACCGTCATCCACTCATACACCTGCGACGCACACGTGGTGGTGGGGGTGAGGGGTTGAGAAACACAAAAAAAACATAACGATAGAACCGAACCGCTGTCGGAGCATAAGACCCCTTCTTGCTCCTGGTGTGAGTGCAACAACTCCTGCTGGTGTCACAGGGGACTGTGCTGCAAGTGCAATGCGCGGCTGGTTGACAGGATGGGGGGACAGGCAGTGCGAGAAAAAACCCATTTAATTCTGAGAGTAGAGTATCAACAGCACAACTTCCATCACGTGATGTGTACGCCTCAGTGCCTCACCGCCTCACTGCCACCACCTGCACCAGCGAGCCAAACACCGATCCAGTGTGTGCGGGATGCGGGGGGGCTATTGGGGCCAGCAGTCAACTTCAACTGTGTACTTCAACATATGGGGCTGGCAGGCAACTTCAACTCCAACTGTGCATGTATGACATGTGGGGGTGGCAGCCGATGTCAATTCTCAATGTGTAGTTCCACATGGTGGTGCTGGCAGCCAACATCAACTTCAACAGTGTAATTGCAACTTCCTACACAAACCAAGGACCCACCTCAGGCTCAGCGTCAGTGAGCGCATCAACGTCTAGCGAGCACGTGCAGGCGCACTCCTCCCCCTTCCCAATGCACTCATTCACACCGGCTGGCAGGCAACTTCAACTTCAACAGTGTAACTTCCACTTCCTACACAAAAAGGACCCACCTCTGCATCGGTGAGCGCGTCGACGTCCAGCGAGCACGTGCACGCACACTCCTCCCCCTTCCCAATGCACTCGTTCACGCCGGGGCACGTTGTGTAGCCATCAAAGTAGGCAGTTGTCTTCCAAGAGGTTGCCGACACGTACACCATGGTGAAGGTCACCAGCGCCGGGGTGATCTGCGGCGGGGGGGCGGGGGGGGCAGCAGTGGTGCCATCTGTTTCAAGTGGTTTGTTATAGGTCAAAGGTGCGACTTTTACAAGTTTACAAGCTTGTGAAAACGTGCGCTTGTGGGGTGCGCAAGAAGCCAGGTCATGCATGCCGGCTTAGAGGGGCGGCCGCAGTAGCAGGCGTTGCCAACAAGCGAGCCCAGAGTTGGTGGCGGCCGAGCGTACACGGGTCGCCACATGGTGTGTGCTTGCCATGCCAGGCATGTAACAGCCACGCAGCACTCTTGTGGGCTATATACCTCTGTATAGCATGCAACCCATGACTATGATTGGGCACATGGCTGAGTTGCTGGCGTTGTGAAGCTACTAGTGGCCACATGTGTGCGGCAGTTACACGGCAGTTACAGGGCAGTTACCGATCAAAGGACATCCTCTCCGGCACACCTCCTCGCACCTCCTCGATGAGGGCAGCCAGGTCCACAGCGCAGCCCCCCCCCCCCCAACCACGTGCACGTTGACGTGGCAGTTACATGGTGGTTACGCATGGCAGTTACATTACACAACAGTTACGCGCCAGTTACAAAAACACACCCACCTCAGGCACCTCCTCGATGAGGGCGGCCAGATCCACTGCGCAGTCCCAGGCCCCCCCCAGCCACGCGTGCATGTTGCCGTGGACATTGCCCTCCACGCACGACTCCCACTCGGCGAGCGACGTGTAGGCCTCAAAGCAGGAGATCATGGAGGTGCACGTGCCCACCTGGACGCTGCCGGTCACGCCGCAGTACGAGTGCGTGCGCGTCGCGTACTCCGACATCTGCGCGCGTGGAGAGTGGGAAAGTAGTTTTAAGTTGAAGTTGAATACTTGAAGCAGGTGGCTGTGGGGCGCTGCGCACATGGCGCGGAGTGACTGGGAAAGTGCATACATGAGTCATGTGGGGGGCCGTGCGTACTTGGGACCCAATGTACTTCGAAGTAAGGGACAAGCATATGCGTTGCTGGGGCCGTGCGGACATGCAAGCAGGCACCACGCCGCAGTGTTCACTCATTTGGCAGCAACTAAGACATGTGCACGCAGAGGGCTGTTGTGTGCGCAATTCAGTAGCAAACGAGGTGGAGTGCCGCAAGCCAAGGTGCCACTCAATGCAGGAACGCTCCGCACATTTGAGAACGGTGCTGGAACAGTACAGCAGAGGGCAGCTTGTGCCAGTCACACATGCAGGGATGGCGAGCAGGAGTACCTGTGTGTCTGTCTGCGACGCCTGGTACCCACGCGGAGTAAGCATGACATCGAAGTAGGAAGGAACCTGCTCAGCAGTGTGCGGGCGGCAGTGGCAGCAACGGCAGTGGCATCATAAGTTCGCAGATTAGCAGCAGTGGCAGGCGCGCTCAGCTGCAGCAGCACGGCAGCGGCAGCAGCAGCAGCGGCGGCAGCAGTAGCAGGGGCGCTTCGCAGCAGCAGGCGCGCTCACCCGCAGCAGCGCAGCAGCGCGGCAGCAGCAGCAGCACCCAGCAGCAACAGGAACAGCAGCACCACCACCACCGCCAGCATCACCTCCTACAAAATCGGGCGTGAATGCTACCTAGGACACCACATCTTCACGGAGGATGCCGCCGTCTGGTGCACAACAGGGGCGGGCGCCGCCCCCTCTGACTCGCCACCATTGATGGGTGACAAACATACTAGTTGAGTAGTATACCATTTCATACTTGAAGTATAATGCCGTACCACATAGCATACCGTACCGTCCACTGCCTGTATTTCTTGCCCCTACAGGGAGTAGGGGGGAAATACGGCGTGCAACATAACACAGTGCATGTATGAGTGACCAAGTAACTGTGTCACATCCTTCGAGGGGTGCAACATACGCCCTGAGCCACCATCACTCACCACGCTCTCGCCGGTCGGGTCAAACACCTTGCGCACGTTGTGGAAGTACCCCTGGCCCAGTCGAAACGAGTCCGTGGGGTCATTGACTGCGGAGCCAAACATGTCTTCGCCGAAAATCTGCAGTGTGGCACGCGCGCGCACACCCGGACACACACACAGAGGCAGTTGCGGCGGCAATGACCGTGAGCCTGGGCTGGTGCAGCGGAGGGCGCACTTGCAGTTGCAGGGACCTAGTTTCACAATGTATTGTGTGCCTGCCAAAGCGACTTACTAGTAGTAGTACATGCCACAATGGTTTGGCGTTGTCAGCTATACACCACAGTAAATGTTGCGGTTACATACGCGCTTCTAGGAATTGTTTGAGTGGCTCCCAAAATAAGGTGCCCCCCCCCCCCCCCCCACTGTTTTGCCCTACCACGAGTGATTTCCAGCCCGGGGAAACTATGTCAGGACAAGATGGCATGGCACGGGACATGAAACACAGGCACTTCTAAAGTGCGCACATGAAAAACCCACGGGCTTCGGGCCGGCACTTCTGAAGTGCGCGCATGAATCACCCACAAACTTCGGTCTGGCAGTTTGCCCCAGCCCCTGCAGCATCTGGGCTTAGGCCAACTGTTTTAGGAACCCCAAAGGGCGCGTGACTAAAGAGACTGGCAGGAAAGGCGCGCGCCTGCCGACCAAAGTAGAAGTAAGAGTTGAAGTACAAGTTGAAGTTAGCGGCAGGTTTCAGCCATCTTTTGTGTTTTGTTGGGCCAGCAACAACGGTGGCCAGCACCCGCCACATGGCGCGGGCTCTGGGGAGCTGCGGCTCTGATGGGCGCCACCAGCACAGACAAGCCACATGCGGCAGTGTAAGCCCGACCAGCCGCGGCAGCACCACTTCAGGTTTCTCCCACATTTTTACTGCTGCTTTACAGTGGCAACACTGAATCATCCCTAGCCCTCAAGGACACTGACCGGCGCGTGTAGGTGTGGGGGCTGTCTGGTGCTTTTCACCAGGTGGACAAACCACCCCACAGGCATCTGCCTGGCATTTTGCCCCAGCCGCGGCAGTATCTGGGCTTAGCAGCCTTTTAGGTTTCTTTCACACAGACTCACCTCGCTGGTGTACCACTTGTCGCCCAGCATGTCAGAGTCTAGCATGAAGTCCCAGTACGCCAGGGACACGCGCGGGTCCACCGCCTGCACGGCAAAGTACAAGTCAAAATTGAAGTAGGAGTTGAAGTTAGTGGCAGGTGACACCCGCGCTTTGTGGTTTGTTGGGCGGCAGGCGATGTCCGTGAGGGCATTGGTTGGCAGCAGCGTGTGCGACAGCCGGTTCAGTGCTGAGCAGGAGTGGCAGTGTGGGGGTAGGCAGCAGTGCTAAGCGACAGACAGCAGCGCTCAGCAGCATCAGCGCTCAGCGACCAGCGGTGCTCAGCAGCAGCAGCACTCAGCGCGGTGCTCAGCAGCTGCGGCCTGACCTGCAGCGCGCGCTCGACCATCATGTTGAAGCCCCAGTGCGACGTGAGGAACTGCATGCCGATGTGGTAGCAGAAGGTGTTGGAGGAGTGCATGCTCGCCAGGAGCTCGTACGACACAAACTGCGGCCCGTATCTGGCCTGGCCGTCGGCGTCGTTGGTGCTGTAGAACACGGCGAGCGCCTCAAAGAACCTTCCTCGGTCCTCCTAGTTGAAGTTAGTTCCAGGCAGAGGCGGTTGTCACGGAGGGTGCATGGCAAGCGGTGCAGCGCGGGCAGAAAATGGGTGAGAATGCTGTTTTGTGTCGGGGGCGGCAGGGTTTGCTTGAAACATCAGTGGGGGTTGCGAAGGTGGGGGGGGGGGGCTGGAGGAGGGGGGGAGGACGGAGGTAGGTGGGTGGGGTGCTGGACACAGGTGCTCAGCAGTGCACGAAGTGCTCAACAAACCTGCAGCAGGAGCATCGTTAAGTAGCGGTCACCAGCAGCAGTGCTGGTCACCAGCAGCCACCCTCAAGTGCGCATCATCACCACGGCCACAATCATCACTGTCAACGCAGCAGAGTTCCGTGCTCAGCAGCAGCAGACTTGGCGCTCAGCAGCATCAGAGCTCCATGCTCAGCAGCAGCACAGGTCCATGCTCAGCAGCAGCACAGGTCCATGCTCAGCAGCAGCAGAGTGCCGTGCTCAGCAGCAGAGGCACATGCTCAGGAGCAGCACTTCTCCATGCTCAGCAGCAGCACTTCTCCATGCCCAGCTGCAGCACTTCTCTGTGCTCAGCAGCAGCAGAGCTCCGCGCTCAGCAAAAGCACTTCTCCGTGCTCAGACCTCTCTGCTCAGCAGCAGCAGCCCCCCCTCTCACTCACCGCGGTCAGCTCCCGCAGCTCCCTGCGTACATATCTGCACGCAATGGTGGCGGTGAGCGTGGCCACAGGCGTGGCGCCGCTGGCCGCGTCCGTCTCGGAGGCGTACTCCTCCACTGTGAGCGCAAACCAGGCGCCGGCGTGCTTGAGGTCGACGTCGATGTAATTGCCCGTCACCCCCGACAGGAGCTCCTCGAGCACGGCGCCGTCCTGTTGCGCAGGCGCGGCAGCGGTGGCGGCACAAGCCGGTCAGTCACTACCGAATGAAGAAGTTTGTGCACATACTTTGAAGTATATACTTGAAGAGGTATTGCTGTGCTCACCCTCTTGCTCGGGTCCGCCCAGGGTGGCGGCCGCTACCGGTGGGGGACCTAGAACTTACCGCTCCTAGATGACTTCTCATGTACCACCAAGTAATAGCATGCACTCCCGATTTGGTGTGTGTTGCCGTGATGAGGTGGGTGGTTACTGCGGGGTCCAGAGGCCTGTTACAACCACGTGTTTCTATATGATATATATATATGATATACTACGTAGTATATACATACTACTAGTAGTACATGATATACATGATAGGTATTTCAGGAGTGTATGGTAACACAACCGTGTAGTTGACTTGGTGCAGGTCTTGCATCAGCGCGGGGTGGGCGCTGCAGTGGTTGCAGTCACTTCGGGGATACAAAACGGTATTGAAATTATCTCTTGGTTCACACGGTTTCAAGTATGCTAAGCAGGTGGGATCGAAAGCCCACACTGAGAGGAGTCCAGTCCACCCCCTACTTGGCGTGGTGGCCGGGTTGGGGGGCAGCTGGGGCCTGGAAAGTGGTCGCTGAGCACCTGCGAGAGGGGTGCTCAGCAGCAGTTTTTCTAGGGAGGTGACACTACCCCGTTGACTGCGAGCGCACTGCACATGGTTTCAAGTACAAAGCAGGTTTCATATCATCATATCATGTTATCATACTTCCGAAGTAATAAATATCATTATGGGTATCCACCACATGAAAACACCCCACAACAGTTAGCCTTGCACTTTGCCCCAACCGCCGCAGCAGCCGGTCTCAGCAACCTTTTGAGCTTCCAACGCTGCAAGCACATGCCAGCAGTGCAGCAAGAGGCGGCACCACCTCGTGTCATCAGAGTAGCTAACCTCAACATTCTAAACTGGGCTACAGTATGTACTACTAGTAGTATTCCTTTTTGCTATACTTCAAAGTTTGAACTCACATCGTCCACCCAGGAGAGCGACCACATGTATGTCGGCGTCGAATCCGCACTGGCAGATGCCCGCCGCGACGTGTCTGCTCCCGTTGTGCTGAGCACAGGGGGCTGCTGGACCATCTTCGACTGCTGAGCAGACTGCTTGGGTGATTTGGCACCTGTTGTGCTGAGCACAGGCGCCCCCTGCGAGGCCTCCTTCTGCCGAGCAGACTGCTTGGCGGCCTTGACCCCAGTTGTGCTGAGCACAGGCAGCCCGTGCGAGACCTCTCTCTGCCGAGCAGACTGCTTGGGCGATTTTGCGCCCGCTGTGCTCAGCACAGGCGGCTCCTGCGAGGCCTGCTGCTGCTCGGCAGCCTGCTTGGGAGCTTCGACCCCAGTTTTGCTGAGCACAGGCGGCTCCTGTGAGGCCTCTTGCTGCTCAGCAGCCTCAGTGAGCGACACCACCTCTAGGCGCGTGACGCGGTAGGGCTCCACCACCAGGTCAAACGTGTACAGTGCGCGGGCCTTGGAGGAAAACTCGCCGTAGTCAGAGTTGCTGGCCTTGACATACCTGGCAGAGAGCGGGGGGAAGCGGGTATATGTATAATCTATGTGAGACTACATGTTGAGAGCGCATGAAGTGTGTACTTTGTGAAGACCACATGAAGTGTGTACTTTGTGAAGTACTGTGCGGGCGATGGCGGGCAACAAGGGCAGCGCCAGGAAGGCGGCACAGGTGGGGGGTAGCAGCGGAGAGGGCGTGTGTAAGTGCAGAGATATGTCAGCATATGCATTTGCACACATGAAAGGTACTACTTCTGTAGTATACACCGAGTGCAGTAACTGGGGGCATGTGTGTACCAGGGGTAGAGATGCACAAGGTAACGCCAGGGTTACATGGATCAAGGCCCAAATGGCATGTAGACTGCTACGTAAGACATTCATCAGCATACTTGATGTGCCATTGTAAGCCACACGTGGCAGGGAGCCTTCCGCACCAGCATGGCACAACCAGCAAGGACCACCAGCAGCGCCCCTGGGTCCCTGCAGCCTGCAGCCTCGCGTTGTCAGGAACCATGCAGCAGCGTGCCGACATGCACCTGCCCTAACTCGGCAGCTCTGCCTCAGTGCGCGCGCAAATCACCGCCACCAGGTGCTCAGCAGCAAGCGTGCACCCACCATCCCTCAGACGTGCTCAGCACTTCCGACGCTCTCTTCCGCGGCGTCGCGGCAGCCTCCAGCGGCTGAGCACCGCGCTGCTGCCCCTCCTGCTGAGCAACCCCCTGCTCCTGCTCAGCAGCTGGCTGCTTGCCCTGCTTCTGCACCGCCCTGGACGCCACGGCCCCCGCCTTACGCGCCTGCGCCACTCCGCCCTTCTTCCCCAGCCTCTTCTGCTGCGCCGCCTGGCGCTGCTTTTGCAAGCGCGCTTGCTGCTGCATGAGCTGGGGCGCGTGCCTCTGGTGCTGCACCTGCGGGCGCTGAGCACCCTGCACCTGCGGGCGCTGAGCACCCTGCACCTGCGGGCGCTGAGCACCCTGCACCTGCGGCTGCTGAGCACCCTTCACCGCCGCCAGCAGCGGCTCCTGCTGCGCCGGCGGCGGCTGCTGGTGGGAGGGGGCGGCGGCGGGGGCCACCCCCTGCAGGCCTGTCCACGCCACGTACGCAGACGCAAGCGCCAGCGCAGCTGCTGCATAGCGGGCGAGCCGCAGGGGGCTGGGTATGGCAGCTGAGATGCCGCTGCTGCGGCTGCAGACACAGGGAACGAACCATGGGACGGGGGGGGGGGGAGGGCGTGTCAGTGGTTGCTGGAGTGGGTGGTGAGTACAGCAAGTCGCTGCCTGCAGGTTTGAGGGGAAGCGCGCTGCCAGTGCGATGGGGAAATGATGCTGGGGAAGGCAGCCGCTGCGGCTGCTGAAGCGTTGACCCCACAGAGCAGCTGCTGTGCTGCAGGGGTGCGCTCGTGCGCGCTGCTGTTCTGGCGACATAGGTGTCACAGGCGCTGTGACGGCAATCAGGCAATGCCATGGCTGCAGCCTGGCACAGCGGCACTTGTGTGTGCCCCAGGTACTAAGGTGCGTTTGGACTGGTACTTTTGCAATGCCACACAGTCCAGTGTTGAGTGCACCATCAGGGGTATTGGGAATGACGCCAGGCAACATGGGGGTGTCAGGTTTGTCCAGCGACAACCACTGTTGGGTGGCTGTACACCAGGGTTACTAAAACATCCACTGCCTTGTGCAAGGCGACACGTGACGTGTCTTTTAAACATATGTTGATGGTAGGTGTGACTGAGCATCTGTGACATGAATTATGTGCATACAGACGCTTGCAAAGCCAAAACAAGCGCTGCCCAGGCGACCCCTGCTAGGCTGTGCACCGACCAAGGATGGGTACCAGGGTCCATCCCTCCAAGAGAACTTGTACGCATGTGTCCTATCTGAATATCCGCGGCAGCACCACCACGCTAACAGCATGCCAGCCAGTCCTGCGCAAGATCTGAGGCGCTCTGTCTGCCGCCGCCGCCAGACGCTCTACTCGTCGTCAGTTGCCTGCTGTCACTTGCTGTTCGTAACCACATCGTAAACTTGCCAACAGGCATCCGTGACGAAAACAACGCTTGCAGTACCCCCCGCAGCAGAGCAGCAGAGCCAGCAACACAAGTAATCCATGGCAAACACGCCCTGGTGCCGCTCAGGTGCGTCCACGGCCGCCAAATCTGCCCCGCAGTGCAACCAACAACCCTATGCGGGCGTGCTCCCGTCCGTCTGGGGTCTCACCTCTGGTTAGCTGCAGCATCCGCGCCTCCCAGCAGCGGCTCCTGCTCGCCGGTTGCCCCATAGCTGGCGCGTCCGCTGCGCGGCATCATGGATGCCGGCAGCAGCGCACGCAGGCGCCACACCGCTACGCGTCCGCGCTGCCGCCTCAACACGCTGTGTGAGAGCGCAGCTGTTTGGTGCCAGATATTGCTGGGAATAAAACACAAAACCGGCCCAGCAACCCAAATTTGCGCGAAATCCCTGTCCGGACGTCCAGCTGGCGCCAGAGAAAAAGAAAATGGTAACATGCTAGCAGGGTAGAAACCTTAGAAGGGAGACACAGAGCTCGTTGAACTCATAGGGACGTCCCTATGAGTTCACTCGTGTCCACGCCTGAAGATGATTGTGCTAGTCATCAGTAGCAGCCTCAGACAGTGACAGGAGCGTTACAGTATTACTGTAGCAGACCTTGCTTTCCACAATTGAATACTGGCAGGTACACTAGTAGGTCAGTGACTTATACCCGTGTGACACCTGCCATGGCAGTGGTAGTAACGTGAAACACCCAGAGACGCCCAACTCGTGCGTGTGTGACCCAGGACTATATATGGAACAATTCGCCGCTGGCAGTTGCAGTGCAGCTGGGTGCAGTGGAATTCGGTGACACGCACTGGGTGGCAAGAGATATTTAGAGGCCACAGTTTTAAACCAGAAAATGCGTCGGATCAGCAGGCCAACAACAGCATGACTCTTCCCACACACGGCAGAGAAGGGAGAGCATGAGAAGTGGTTTGGGCCAGCCATGCCGGCGACAGTCACCTTGTGCATCTGTACTCTATTAGGAACAACTGTGAGTAGAACATGTACAGGTCATAAAAAAGTATTCGCGACGGGCGGCAACAGCCGCCACTGCCGCCACAGCCACAGTCAGTGAACCACACAAAAGGAGGCTACACGGAAGCGCTGAGCCAGCCCAGGTGCGGTATCAGTGCCAGAGTTGAGTTGCATGCCAGACGAGCTTCCACTTCAACGAGCGGCAGTTACACCTTCCTGCGACAGTTACACCCTCCCGCCTCGCAGCCGCTGGGCAGCATCACCGCACTGCTCCGCAGCCACAACCGCGCCACACCACACACCAGCCACCAACTCACTGATGGCGTCGCAACCCCAGCAGGGGGGCGCTTCCGCCGGACCGCTGCCACCATGCGCCATCAGAACCAGTCAAAAATGCCCTTGCCGCCGTTGCGCGCCTTCACGTGCGTGCCCGCGATGAAGCCCTCCTGCTCCTTTGTTGCCACGGCGGCCGCCTGTCCCTTGACGGCGCTGTGTATGCGCGCGTAGTCGTCGCCGTCGCCGCCAAACCCAAGTGCCCGCAGGTCCTCCTGGTGTTGAGCGACAGCGGGAGGGCGGAGCGGTGGCAGGCGGGGGAAGGCAGCGGCGGCACTGAGATTGGTGGGGGCACAAGTTGGGTGCGCAGAGGCGGCGGCAGCTGCGATGAGCCGTGAAGGCCGGCAATGGCGGTGGAGGCGGCTGTGTGCCGCACCACCAATTTCACGTCGTGTGTTCCTGGCGCATGGAACACATGGTATGGAGGCAGCTACAGGTGTTTCTCGCCTAGCCTGTGGCATGCGCATGCACCGCAGGTCTGCTGAGCAGCGCGCCGTGGCAGCGGCTGGCAACCGTCACGCAGGGCAACTGCTGCTGAGCACACTGCCTTGCCGTGAGTGTGTGCAGCGGGCGCTGCTGCTGCTGCTGAGTGGCACACCTCACCTCATGCACGAGCCTTAACCATGCTGCCACGGTGGACAGCCCTGGCACATGACATTGGTATGCCAAGCACGCCTTCAACTTCACCTTGTACTTCAACATTCACTTGTACAACATTCACTTGTACAACATTCACTTGTACTTCGACCTTTCACCTTGTACTTCAACTTTCACTTGTACTTCAACTTCCACTTGTACTTCAACATTCACTGGGAGGCACGCCTTACCTCCTGCATGAGGCTGGACCGCATCCGGCACTCCAAGTACGACTGGCTGATGGTCTTGCACGGCAAGTGGTCCTGTAAGCGCAAGCGCACGCGTTGTAGGCAGCGATGGGTCATTGCTGGGCAGATTGTTCGCAAATTTTGGGAGGCCAGCGCGGGAAGCAGCTAAACCGTGCCCTATTTCGCTTGCCACAAATTTTCAAGCCTCCTGGGCCTCAAATATACTTTTGAAGTATGATCACTACCGATAGTTACACCTCGTGCGGTTGCATACAGCAGTGTGCAATGTCGGCGGAAACCTGCCGATGGAGAAAAGGTGCACCCACCATTACTGTAGCTTTCAAGACACTGCTAGGTAAAGGGGCTTCAGAGGCACTGAAGACCGCACCGTTGCAACAATTTACTTCAAGTACAAAGCATAGTAGTTCAATGGCCGCAGCTGCTTGTGTGTAAAAGTAACGGTACTGCCACTTTGCCTGGGGGCGGTGTTGTCACTTTGCCTTGGGGCTTGCCCATGTGTACATTGACCTTCCTCCACATGTCCACCTCAGCGACAAGTTAGTGATCACCAACAGGATGCTGCCCTCCCCGCAAAGAAACCAGCTGTACAGCCTCGAAAACAATCATGCCATATGGCTGTTGCAGCTTTACCCTCGTGGGGGAGTGGGCACCTACACAGGGCTCTTGGCGAAGGCCGGTGGACAGCCGCGATAAGGCTCTCTGCTGCTGCTGTGATGAACGACAAGACAGTCCTAGTTGCGGCATGGTTGCACCGCCCACGCAGTCTCAGCAGCCAGGTGCCATTGCCACCGCCACCCTAGAGAGCAGTGCAGCACAATGTGCGACAGTTTCAAGCACCTACAGTACGATGCACTGCTTGTGGCACTGCTTCCTGTCGACTTGTGAGCATATCGATGCGCAGGCGCGCTCTGCTATTGCTTCAGTCTGGCTTGCCATTGGTTCTTGTAAGCGTTCAAAAGGCAAGTAATAAAACACCTGTTCACTACCATTTATGCAGGCAAAAGGCGTACCTGCTTGTGTTTTTTTAGGCACACCATGATGGCCTTCATGGCATCCTTGCACTGGCCCTCGTGATCCAGAGGAAATACACCCTTCTCCGGGGGTTTCACCACGCCCATGCCGCGAGCGGGGGTCGCCATTACTCCCCTGCCGCCCCGGGCGGCGCCAGTAGCAGCTCAGCACCAGCCAAACGCCAGCAGAAAATGACGGACTAGGGAGCTGACCTGCAAGCAAGGCGTCCTTCGCCACGCCAGCACAAGCAGTTGTGTGCAAAGGTTGCCCGCAGTCTGGGACTCCTGCCGACAAGTTTGGTGCGACTTCGTTGCTATAGCCGCAGCCGCTGTGGGAGGTGGAAGGCCTGTCGCCGAGGAGCAGCACGCCGCCGGTACGCGCACGTGCACTCCTGGACGACGTTTTTGAGTTTTTTCAGCAACTTCAACTCTGATGCCGATATACCGGCTGCTGATGCTGGTACCGGGGAACACTTCACACCTTGCACACACAGTGGTGGTGGCGCAGCCTGGAGGAGCAGTGCGGCAGCGCGTCATCATAGTCACCAACGCGTTCTCTCTCTGTCGGCGGCGCCGCAGCTGAGCCGCTTAGGAGCAGCAGGGCCGCCAGCCAAGGCCGAAAACGCCAACTTCACTTCACCCACACACGATTTGTGTTCACCCAAACCTAGGCACCATTCCCGCCCGGCCTGGCAGCGCCACTCCCCCGCAGCACGCCACACCCTCCCGCCTGCTGGCAGCGGTAGCTCTGGCCGCTTTTATCGCCTGGCCCCCCTTAGCCCTCGCCGCTGCTGCCACGTTTCCCTCCACACCCCAGCTGAGGCAGGCCCTGCTGCGGCAGAGCCGCCTCCTCCACCACCCCCAGCACAGCGTACCCACTGCCTTCTGCACCACCGCCGCTCGCCATGGCGGGCGGCGGCCCTTGCAGCCCGGCAATGCACTGGCAAGACGCCTAGCTGCCAGCACAGCCTGCAGGTTCATCAGCAGCGCTCCCCTGCCTCTAAGCAGCGTACGCGAGGAGAACGCAGCAGCGGGCGCAGCCACGGCTCCAACCCCCGCGCCGGGGGCGGCCGCGCGCGGCGGCGCCAGCACGGCCGTGGCCGCCCTGCCGCGCACCACCGTAAAGCTGCCTTCCTCCGATGAGTACGCGCCGCGGGAGTCCCCGTACGCATTGGACCGGGCGCGGTTCAGGGCATCCTTCGGGAGGCGGCATATGACGGCGAACATGGCTGCCGTTGAGGAGTTGGAGGAGGCGCCGCCGGACGTGCCGATGGCACCAGAAAAACCCAAGCGCCGCAGCCCAAAGGCGAAGGAGGCTACGGTGCCTGAGCTGCTGCCATCGGCAACAGGTGTTCAGGTGTGTGTGTGCTTTTCGCGGTGCCTGTTGTGTAGGCTGTGGTAGAGCGTCAGTGGTGGGTCTGCGGTTCAGCCAGAGTTTAGCCCTGTGCCACAACAGGTTTGCACAGGGCGGAAAGTTCTTGTTTCATGAAGCACTCACAAGTATATTGTGGCAAAAAAAACGACACTGATCAGTGCTGGAAGCTGGCACGGCTGATGGCCCAGCAGACGCAGGCACTGTGGTGGCGGCTAAAGTGGGTGAGCAACATGCCGGGCTTACATTGACGTTTATAGTGCTGAGCGTTGTATAATCCTGATGGCTAGCAGCAGCACGGTTGGTCATGCTTTTTCCCGTCGCGCACATCATGTGCACAGGGCTCCCCTGCGCCCCACGTGGCCTTTAGCGGAAGTACCGTGTGTGCAGGTCCTGGCTGGCGCCTGTGCACCACTAGCACACCCGCGCCAACTGATACTTGCTGGTACTTGCATGAAGAGTGCGCTTCAACTTCAAATGGAGGTGGCGGCAGGCACATGCCAGCAATATTTTTCCCTTGTATCATGCCTTGGATGCCTTCCCCTGTGTGCCGCCAGCCACGACACTCCACCACCAACTCAGCAAGTTTAGCCGTGAAACCGTGTTATTTGATGGGTGCTGTTGTTAATAGCGGCTTGGTGCACCTATCCTGTGTGCACACAACACAGGGTGGGCTGTGGTGTGGTTCCTGCAACCAGGGCACAGCCGAAGCCCTGCTAGATTTCACCACTTATCGTTTTGGCCATTATACTTTCCTCGATGTCCGCCTGGGGAGCGGAAAGCCCTGTGAAATTGTGTGCGTGTGCGGAAGAAGCATTATCAAGCACGCTGTTGCTGTTCACTATGATCATGATGCTCAGCACTATTCACTCCAAAGTAAGCGCAGCATGTTGCGATTGTACAGCACTACTGGTGGACTGCAGCGCCAAGTACACACCCTTGAATGCACTGCAGCTCAACATGGAACCTAGTGGGCCATGGCGCCCATGCCATTATAGTCTCAGTATTTCACCATCCCACCCCTCACAAACATCTAGCCTGGCGCGCCCCCTACCGCATCGGGAGACCTAGATCTCTATCACTCCTACAGTTGGGTACTGATACAACCACATTTATATGCATTTCATGTGCGCGTGCAGGTGGTGAAGGACCGCGAAACGGCGCGCCGCGTGGTCGCGGCCCTCATGGCGCAGCCGGAGCCCTACTACGCAGTCGACACGGAGGTGGCAGACATTGACGTAAAGTCTGTGAGCCCCGTGGACCACGGCTACGTCACGTGCCTTTCCATATTTGGTGGGCCCACCGTCGATGCTGGGGAGGGCCCCGGGAAAATTCTGTGGGTGGACAACTTGGATGGCGCGGAGGGGGTGCTGGAGGAGTTTCGGCCGTTTCTAGAGTCGGAGGCGCACAAGAAGGTGGGGTTGAAGTTCAAATTGAAGTTAAAGTTGAAGTTTGAGTCTGAGTCATGCGCACGTGGAGGTGCTGGAGCGGTTTCGGCCGTTTCTGGAGTCGGAGGCGCACAAGAAGGCGGGTTTGAAGTTCAAGTCCAAGTTCAAGTTTTTTTCTACTGGTCGTAGAGACATGACGGCGCGTGCAGCGGGGGTGCTGGAGGAGTTTTGGCCGCGTTTCTGTCAGAAGCGCACAAGAAGGTGGGGTTGAACCTGATGTTGAAGTTTTGGTGCAAGTCATAGAGGCATTCGGGCATGCATGCGCGCACCAGTACAGACTATGGATAGCTCATCGGGGCGGTAGGGTGCGCTCATTTGCGGATGTGCCTGTACGCATGAAGGGGAAGCGCGGCGCCGGGTGCCGCCGTTGTTCATTTAAGTTGACGTTCATCAGTTGAAGTTTCCCACAGGAGAGTCTCCAGAGGGACACTCCTCAGTGACCAGCTCCGATATGCTGCGCTGGTGCGCTACACAAGTGGCCACAGTGCTTACCTCTTCTCTGAACTGCGCCTGCCTTATCGCTAAGGCCCATTGGCGACCTGGGTGGCCATGCCAACTAGGTTAGCGCCAATGGAAAGACAGGGTTGCTGTGATGTGGTTGCACCCTTGGGCGAAACAGTTTCGGTTGGGAGGAGAGAGGCTGCTGACACGCACGAGTATGCGTGTGCGCGCGCGTGTGAGTGTGTACGTGCCATGGTTTCAGCGCTGAGGCCTGGTTGTGTGCATCGGCGGGAAGTTTTTAGGATAATGCCATATGCACCTTTGGACGTGTTGTCTGTGGCGTGACTTGTGCCTCCCCAAACGGAAAATCGACAAAAGCACCTCTTCTCCTCAATGTATATGTCCCTCCTAGATTGAGTTTTCATATGTCTAGTTTCGGGACAGGTAGAATGGTGATATACACCAAGGCAATGAGACAACGATGTTGAAGGAACTCGGCAAATTTACCCTGTAACTTCGGAAGAAGGGGGGACAATCTTGTATATGTTGGCACAAAATTAGGGGTAAGGCTGCTATGGCAGCAGCGGTGGTGTTGCGCCACCTGCGCAGCGCCCTGCTTGGGTCATCAAACATACTGATGCATTGCCCTGCACTAGAAAAGTGAAGGCAGGGTACTGCCAGAGCCCTGGACACACGCCATGCGCCCCTGCTGTAGAACATGCGCATGTATAGGTGTCCACAACAACTATACTATTACGCAGTATATGGTGAGGTGACGCCCGCCTCGAGGCTCCACGACCACTGTGGATCCCTATATTTGTTTCAAGGCAGAAGCGCATTGTGACTGAGCCCTGTGTACTATTCACATTCACAACGGCATAAAGCCAAGCCGCCTGTCATTTTATGCGGTCATTTACCACCACATCACTAATAAATAAGAGGCTGAATGACGTGTTATGTGGTACTGTGCTAGTGCGGTGCCGCTACCTCAAACACTAGGGCGGCACGTACTCACCATCCCAGTACCAGCCACCATGGCAACGGGGCTTATCCAGCTTGCCCATCATAGATGTTGTTATTCATAAATACAGACAAATTTTTTTTGCAGTGAGTACGAGTTCATGTACTTCAGGTATGTACACTGCCTGCAAGACGGCTCTGTCATACTCCATGAACAATAACGGCATGTCATTTACCAACAAAATCTGGGCGTGAACATTCCTCAAATCAGGGTGTTCCGCCAACGTTCCTCAGCTGCACTGCTGCTGCACGGCGCACGCCCGGCTGCAACCAGCTTCAACCGCCTCCCTCCCCCCTCCCCCCCCCCCAGGTGTGGCATAACTACTCGTTTGACCGGCACGTGCTGTACAACGTGCCAACACACTACGAGGGTGGCGGGCGCATTGACTGCCGGGGGTTTGCGGGCGACACCATGCACATGGCGCGGCTGTGGGACACGTCCATGGAGAAGCGCTTTGGGGAGGGCGGCTTCAGCCTGGAGGCGCTCAGCGAGAAGCTGCTGGGGGGGGAGACAGCGCGCAAGGTGGGCAATGCTGAGCACAAAAAAGGGCCAAAAATTATTAAATATCTCGAAGTATATGTTTTTTTGGGGGTGAAAATGGGGCAGCGGTCTGGGCAGGGCGGCCGGCGCTCAGTGAGAAGCTGTTGGCAGCTCGCAAGGTGAGCGCAAAAACAGGGGGCTCAAAAATAGCGGGGAAATGTATTATACAAACAAATCCTGTGTTGTTTTTGGGGTGCACATGCACACGGCACGCCTATGGGACACATCCATGGCGAAACGCCTTGGACAAGACGGCTTCAGCCTGGAGGTGCTCAGTGAGAAGCTGCTGGGGGGCAGACATCGCGTAAGGTGAGCACAAAGCGGGGGCCAAAAACAAACCAAGTATCTGCTTTTCTGTTGCTATAAGTGGAGAAGCGGTTTGGGGAGGGCGGCTGCAGCCTGGAGGCGCTCAGTGAGAAGCTGCTGGGGAGGGAGCAGGCGCGCATGCTGAGGCACCCCTCTGACATGGGCCAAAAACAACAAAACGCTGGGGGGGGGCGAGGAGACGGCGTGAAAGGTGAGGCCGTGACAAAGCTCCTCAGCCACACAAATGGGGGCACAGGCGGTCCAAGAATGGGGGCATTGGTAAAAACGGTTACGTACCATTTAGTCTCAATCAGCGTGGCCCCACTAAAAACACCATAGGGGTTGGTGTACGCACTCATGGTTTGGCAATTAGGTGAAATAAGCAGGCCCCCACTTGGCTGATGGGCCAAACCCGCTGAGGCACCTCCTCAGCCCCCCAAAAACTCGCCAAGAACAACCTCACATTTCGTTAAACAGGTTGCGATTGTGCCTCACACGTCCACACATGCACTGCAATATGGCTGTGCAGCTATCACTCAAGTGCGCTCACGTACAATTCCACCACCAAGTCTATAGTAGACGTACATGCAAGCAGGCGGTAGTGCCACAGCGCGTGGGTGAATGCTGGCGGCCTCTGAGCATTGTGTGACTTTTTTGAGCTACTACTAGTACTAGCTACTGCACCTGACGCATTTTATTTGACCATGGGAGGCATTTGTTGAGGGTAGTTCAAACTTCAACTACAACTTCCACTCACCAGGGTGCGCCTGCCACTCCCCCCCCCTGCAGGTCCCCATGAAGGAGCTCTTTGGAGTGGCAAAGATGCGCAAGGACGGGTCGCCAGGGAGCTTGAAGGAGCTGCCGCCCATTGAGCAGCTGCAGAGGGACCCAACCACGAGGGACGATTTCATCAAGTACTCTGCGCGCGACGCGGAGGCGACGTGGCAGGTGCGCTGCGTGTATCATTCTGGTTTACATTCATATTGATGAAGCGTAAGAACCTCAGTTTCTACTTGAAGTTGTGTCATTGAAGTTGGACAAGTTCATCAAGTACTCTGTGTGTGCGATGCGGAGGCAACGTGGCAGGGCGCAGGTGCGCTGCGTGCATCCTTCTCTTTTACAAATCTTGAATGCTCGTGACATGTTGTGCATGACAGTACTTTCACTGGTGCGCATGCATGACCACTCGCCAACCGGACCCCTCGCACACGCGCCAACCCATGTCAAACTTGAATGTGTACTTCAACTTGGAGTTCAACATGTTGAAGTTCAACACTTACAATAGTGTACTTCAACTTGGACTTCAACATGTTGAAGTTCCACACATGCGATGATATGTGCGCTGTTCCTGCCACGGGCGCTGGCGCGGGCGCAGCTGCGGGAGGTGCTGGAGCAGAAGCTGCGGAAGCGGGCATGGACCGCAGCCACGGGCGAGGAGCTCACCATGTGGGAGTTCTACAAGGCGTACTACGTGCCCTTTGGCGAGCTGCTCACGGACATGGAGCGGGAGGGAATATACGTCAATGCCAGGGGGCACCTGGCGCAGGCAAGTGGTGTGCAATGTTGTGGCAGTGTGTGAGTGGTGCTCAGCAGCAGCAGCAGCAGCAGCAGTGGTGCTCAGCAGCAGCAGCAGCAGCGCCCGTTGGCGAGCTGCTGACGGACATGGAACGGCAGGGAATATATGTCAACGCCAGGGGACACCTGGCGCAGGCAAGTGGGGGCGCTGTTGTGGCTGTGTGTGAGTGGTGCTCAGCAGCAGCAGCAGTGGTGCTCGGCAGCAGTGTTGCTCCGCAGTAGCAGCAGCTGCAGTGCTCAGCAGCAGCGGCCGTGGCGGCAACAGCAGGCGTAGCAACAGCAGCACACACACACACAGTCACTGCGCAGCTGAGTGGGCATGGAAACTCAGCGCCCGTGGTTGTTGCAGGTGTCAGAGTGGGGTGGTTGCCAGCGCGGCGCCACTTCCAGGAGCGGGAGTGTGTGATGTGTAGTGATGGGTCACAGCGTACAAACTTTTAATTGTACGCCGTATAACGCATGTAAATATGGCGTATAACATATGTGGATGAACGTATTTATACAGGGAGTACGCTATATACCGCGTTTCCGGGCGTAGAAGAACGTACAAATACGCCGCATTTTGTAGAACGTATAAAATACGTTACACGCCGTGACCCATCACCAGTGATGTGTCACGACCATAGGGATCCATCCCTGCTAACAATCGCTATGCATACTACTTGGTATACTATATATATGTAGTTGAGAGGTATGCAGTGTACTACGTAGCCTGCCGGCGGCTCAGGCCTACCTGCCAGCAGCACTTGTTGCTCTTGGCTGTACACGGTTGCGTGTGTATGCTGCTGGGCATGTGCCATTGCTTCGTGCACGCTGGCAAATGCATGGCATGGGCTCTTGCGCGTGCACCAGTGCAAATAAATAAAACCATGTGTAGCGTGTGCTAGTGTGCACGGGCACCAGTGCAAGAACATAAGCTGTGTAGTCTGTGTTAGTGCCGGTATATGCCACACACTGGACCGGCTCCAGTGGCGCGGTGACTACCAAAGATCAGTACATTGGTGACCAGGAGCAAACGGAGGCTGCAGACGGCTCTAACTCCTGCTGACAGTAGCGAAAACCGAGAGCAGCTATCAGCATGTGCTGGCTGGCGTGCGGTCCACTCTGACGCTGACAAGTGCCCCTGCATGCGTGACGCCACCAGCGGCTGCACCGCCAGACTGCAGACGACTTGTGTCTTGGCCGCCAACGCCTCTGCTGTCGCAGAAACCCACAAACACCCCTGTGCCCTGCCTGCACAACTTGTTACTGTTGTGTAACTGGTGACGGTGACGGGTTGCAGCGCATTTATAAAGCTTCCATTACACTTCAAGTACGCCGTATACCGCATGCAACTACGGCGTATAACGCACTTCAAGTATTCAGATGCACTTATCTGCACGGCTTACGTGCCGTATGCCGCCGTTTGGGGCGTGCATGTTATCTGAACGTACAACATCGACCTTCGCCCCTGATTGACCCATCACTCTCCGTGAAACTGTAACTGCCTCCACAGGTGGAGCAGACAGCCAGGCAGGACCAGCAGGTGGCCCAGAACGTGTTTCTGGACTGGGTGCGGGCCATTCAGCCAACGGCGGAGGGCATCAACCCTGGGTCCGGCGCACAGATCCAGACTCTGCTGTTTGGGGGCGCCATGCCGCCGTCCACTGGGCGCGGCGGCGGCCCACCGCCTGAGCCATACCCGGCGGAGCGTGAGTTCAAGGTGTGTGGGGGTCATTTCCCTGGACTTGAAGTTTATTTTGAGGTGTGTTTTGAAGTTGAAGTTCGTGCCTGGGGGCGCTATGCCGCCGTCCACTGGGCGCGGCGGCGGCCCACCGCCTGAGCCGTACCCGGCAGAGCGCGAGTTCAAGGCGTGCGGGGGTAATTTCCTTGGACTTGAAGTTTGGGTTGATGTTGAAGTTGATGCCGCCGCCTGAGCCGTACCCCGGTGGTGCGCGAGTTGAAGGTGTGTGGGGGCACTTTCCCTGGACTTGAAGTTGTGGTTGAAGTTGAAGCTCATGCCTTTGGCTGCTGGGGGGTGGGGCCACCATGGGAGGAGCTAGTGCTTAGTGCGTGGTGTGGGTTGCGGACCCAAGCTTTGGGAGGTAGCTGCCGTTGCAGTCAGAGTTGAAGAACCGGCACGCTTGCTCTGTGGCGCGTGCACGTGGGCTCCGGCTCTCGCCCGCCAGCAATGCGTCTCTCTCCATTACTAGTTGAAGTACCAGTTGAAGTTGCCAGGCACCCCAGACGCTGGCCCCATGTCAGGGCCGCCTGGCCCTCAGCCGGGGAATTTGTACCTGCAGGGAGGTACCACGCAGAAGGTCAAAGAAAACACAGTACAACCCGAAATGGCTGCATAACCGACCGCCCTGTGAAGTGAAACGTCCAATTGCAAACCTGCAGTTGCAGACTCACCACCTTCCGCTCACAACCTCATGTAGTATACACAAACCACGTGAAAACCCTTCAAAACCGGCCCAGGTCGAAAGACCCCCGAGGCGCTGGCGGCGATGGCGGCGTCCCAGGACGAGTTTTCCCTGTGATCCGCTTACGCTTGAAACTTGAAGTTACAGACACTAGCACTCACAACCGCCCAGGGTGACGGCCCCTACCGGTGAGGAGACCTAGAGTTTATCGCTCCTGTAGATGAGTTTTCATATATACAATATATTTGTACATGAAACCTTCTCAAAACTGGCGCAGGTGGACAAGACACCCGAGGAGCTGGCGGCGATGGCGGCGTCCCAGGACGAATTTTCCCTCCTGACCGCGACACAACTGAAGGACGCCTGCAAGGCAGCAGGCCTCAAGCACACGGGCTCAAAGGGGGAGCTTCTGGAGCGGCTCCGCAACCCCCCCGACCCTTCGGCGGAACCCGTTCTCGTGGACGAGTTTGCCGACATGAAGGTGGCACAGCTCAAGGAGGCGTGTAAGACCCGGGGCCTTAAGGTGGGGGGGAAGAAGGCGGACCTGCTGGCGGCGCTGCGGGGGACCCCTGACCCTGTGGCTGAGTTCAAGGCTATGAAGGTGCGCGGCGCGGCGGGGACGCTTGTCAATTGTGTACGTGGAGGTACACTACATAGTACTAGTTAATAGTTATACTGGTAGTGTATGCGACTAAATTTTTTTTTAAGTGGGTGGGTAGCGGGCAACGAGGGGGGCGCACCCCAATTGCCGATGCATTCTTGCAGTGCGCAGCAGTGTCATTGGTTTGCACTTGTGCCTCGGGCACCAATCATTGCCATGCGTGCTCCTGTGGGAACACCACACAAATTCATTCATGAACACTCACAACCCCCCAAAAATATTAATGAATTCATGAACATGCATGCCCCCACGCAGGTGAAGGACCTGCGCGATGCGTGCCTCGGGCGCGGCCTCTCGGCCGTCGGCACCAAGCCCGACCTCCTGCAGCGCCTCGCCAACGACACCGCCTACAGACTTCAACTTGAAGTTGGCCACACCACTGCTCAGCAGCCGCAGGCGCCCATCCCCGCCCCCGCGCCCACCCCCGCCGAGCGCTCCTCCCTCCCCGCGCCCCCAAAACCGAGCCGCTGGAAGGAGCTTGTCATTCGCGGGCTCAAGATCCCCCCCGTGAAGGTGACGCCGAAGGGGCAGCCAGCGGTCAGCAACGACGTGCTGAAGGTGCTTGCGGGGCGCCCCACGGACGACCCGCCGCGCTACGGCCGCATCTTTGAGGATTTGGGCGGCGGGGAGGCGGGGAAGGCGGCGTGCGTGGCGATCGACGCGCTGTGCAATATGGGGTCCATCGACACCATGATCAGCACGTTTCTGCTGCCGCTGCAGACGCTGGTGGACGAGCGGTCGCGCGTTCACTGCAGCCTCAACATCAACACGGAGACGGGGCGCCTGAGCGCGCGGCGCCCGAACCTGCAGAACCAGCCTGCGCTGGAGAAGGACCAGTACAAGATCAGGTGCGTTTGGGAGTACGGATAGGGGTTGACCTTGAACGTCAATTTTAATGTACAAACTTCAACTACTGCCAACCTGCAGAAGCAGCCTGCGCTGGAGAAGGACCAGTACAAGATCAGGTGCGTTGGGAGTTACGAATAGGGATTGAAGTTGAGCTTGGGAGTGATGGATGGGGGGTTGAAGTTGGACTTCAACTGCTGCCGCGGTGCCCAACCTGCAGAACCAGCCCGCCCTGCTGGGTGTGAAGTGGGTTGGCACTACACCACATTAAAGGGTGCGAGTGCACTGTTATTAGGGTTGCCGGAATCGTAATCATTTTCAAAATTTCTCCGTAAATTGTAGTGTAGTTTCGCCGTAACCTGTCCTACTTCCAACACTTTCCATAAAGTTTTGTGCTCAGCACAGTAGGGCCATCACAAACATCAAGGCATTGGAGGCTGCTGTAGGCATCTACAACGGGTATGACCGTTGACCGTAATGTTTGCGGAAATTACGATTCCGCCAACCCTAACTGTAATGTACTGAAGACTTGTACAAATTGTAAACAATTTGCGTGCGTCTGCGTCCCCCTGCAGGTACGCCTTCCAAGCGGAGGAGGGCAAGCGCCTCATTGTTGCGGACTACGGGCAGCTGGAGCTGCGCCTGCTGGCTCACATGGCCAACTGCAAGTCCATGCTTGACGCGTTCGCCAGCGGCGGCTGCTTCCACAGCCGCACCGCCGTGGGCATGTTTGAGCACGTCAAGAAGGCGGTGGACAACGGGGATGTCTACCTGGAGTGGGACTACAGCAAGGGTAAGTTCTATTACTTCAAAAAGTATAAATGAACTTCAATAAGTATTTCTATTACTGTATTCTACTTAGGTGAGTGGGCAACATCCCAGTCTGAGGATACGGAGCGGTGACACCGCCAGCAAGTGCGAGTAAAACGGGAGAACGTGGTGTTCATTGCGCGGCCACCCACCGTACTTTGCGCCGTGAAACTGCAGCAGTACCTGCATATAGTGCCATGTCAGGGGTTTTGGGGCACATGAGACGGCGAACCTAACTAGCGGCTGCAAGGCCTCATTGCCACTCCACTGGTGATCGCAGTGCTGCTGCACCCAAACCCTGCTGCTGCTGCTGCTACCGCTGCTGTTGTCAGCTCTGCTGCCTGTACCAAACGACGATGCTGCTGCCGCCACCATTGCACCACAGCTGCCACAGCCGCCACTGAGCACTGCTGCCTCTGGGTGTCACTATTGCTGCTGAGCACACTGCTGCTGCCGCCACTGCTCTGCTGCCGAGCACACAAACACTGCCGCTGCCGCCACTGCTCTGCTGCTGAGCACACGCTGCTGCTGCCGCCGCTGCTCTGCTGCGGAGCACACACACACTATTGCTGCCGCCACTGCTCTGCTGCTGAGCACACACTGTTGCTGCCGCCACAGCCGCTGCCGAGCACTGCTGCAGCTGTACATGACTGCTGCTGCTGAGCACACACTGCTGCTGCCGCCGCTGCTGCTGAGCAGGCAAGCCGGACAAGCCACTGGTGAAGGACGTGTACGGCGCCGAGCGCCGCAAGGCCAAAACGCTCAACTTCAGCATTGCCTACGGCAAGACTGCTCACGGGCTGAGCAAGGACTGGGATGTGTCAGTCCCAGAGGCTCAGGAGCTGCTAAAGGTGTGTCAATTTATGGCATTATTTTGTACAACGATGTGCTACGGTACTTTGTAGTAAAAACAAGAACACGTCTTCGCTAGGTAGCATGTGGTCATGCGCTGAGCAAGGACTGGGATGTGTCAGTCCCGGAGGCTCAGGAGCTGCTGAAGGTGTGTCAATTTATGGCATTGATTTTGTACGATTATGCGCTACTTTGCACTAGAAACAGAAACACGTCTTTGCTAGGTAGTGTGTGGTCATGGGCTGAGCAAGGACTGGGACATGTCAGTACAGGAGGCACAGGAGTTGCTGAAGGTGTGTCAATTTAAGGCATTATTTTTATACGACTATGCGCTACTTCGTACTAAAAACAAAAACACGTCTTCGCTAGGTAGCATGTGGTCATGGGCTGAGCAAGGACTGGGACGTGTCAGTCCAGGAGGCCCAGGAGCTGCTAAAGGTGTGTCAAGACCGGCATGGCAGTGCACACGCGATTAGCGCGGGGCAGTGGCACCCCCCCTAGCACCCCGCACTAAAGCGAGCCGCGCGCCAGACTCAAAGGTGTGTCAACGTATTGCATTATTTTTTTGAACATTTGCATGTGCACATGTTCTACTTTGATGCCACTTGAGGGGAAGACAGGGAGCTGCCACATGCACATCCTGAGAAAAAAAACAAAAACGCGCATCTTCGCTAGGTACTGTGTGTGTGGGCGGTCTGTGACGCCAGTACGACCAACCAAGTGTCATCGTACCATGGACAGGTGGTGATGGGTGAGAACATAAAACAATTTGTATACGCTGTACACGCAGCAACGTAGTTGTCCTCCCAATAGTGTGGCATGGTATGTATCGTATGCATACAGTGCACTTGCAATCTGGGCGCTCTAAATACCAAAGACCTGCTTGTACACGGCAGTATTGAAAACACACATGCAAACACATGTGCACCCACCCACCGCATGACTGCTGGGCTCAATGGCCTGTGCTTCCATGCTCACACACCGCCAATGTACGCAGGCATGGTATGCTGACCGGCCGGAGGTGCACAAGTGGCATGTATTGTATGTATACAGTGCATTCTCAATGACATATGTTTCCACGCTGACGCCAATGTATGCAGGCATGGTATGCGGACCGGCCGGAGGTGCAGAAGTGGCATGTGTTGTATGTGTACACTGCACTCACAATTTGGTCACTCGAATTGTGAAAAAGCTGCTTGTGCGCGGCAGTATTCATCAATGGCCTTTGCTTCCATGCTGGCGCACCGCCAATGTATGCAGGCGTGGTATGCGGACCGGCCGGAGGTGCAGAAGTGGCAGAACGAGACCATTGCCATGGCGCGCGAAACGGGCTACACCCGCACTCTCATGGGGCGCTACCGAAAGCTGCCAGACATCAAGAGCACAGACAGGTGCACACGGAGGCGCAAAACTCCGCCATGATACTGACCCCCAAGATGCAAAATGGTGCAGTGGCAGGACCCCTGCTAACCTGCTGAGACGAGTTCAAGGCAACAAGTTGTGTGTGTCACACACACAGCCCGGCGCAGCAAACTCACATTTAGAGTTGCCGAAACTTTGTTTTCCCTTGACGTTATGGTCAACTGTAACTATCATACCCGCTGCAGATGACAAACACACACACTTCAACTTGTACTTCAACTGCTTGATGCCCCCCCGCCAGTTGCCGCGCTTTGCATGCTTGTTGATGACTTGGTTGTAGGCAAAGGTCGACGCCGGGCCCTGCTGCGCCTCCAGCTGCTCCTTCACCCGCATGGCTAACCCTGCCGCAACGGCCCAGTGCCACTAGCGCAGCCACAAGTGCAGGGGAGGTTGCCCTGGTCTGCCGCCTCTACGGTCAGCTGCAGCACCTCCTTCCACCGCCCATTGTCGCCCAGCCGTGCTCGAAGCGCTCAACCAACTTTGACTGAGCTCCACCCTGCCCCTGCTGTCGCTGCTGCTGCTGCTGCTGCTGCTGAGGTGCAGGGGCGCCAAGTCTCACAGCGACCGCGCCGCCATCAACACGCCCATCCAGGGCGGCGCAGCGGACGTGGCCATGATGGCCATGATCAAGCTGGTGCGCTCGGAGAAGCTGCGCCGGCTGGGGTGGAAGCTGCTGCTGCAGGTGTGTGGCCTTGGATGGTGCATGGAGTGCAAAGTACTTCAAGAAGTACTTCGAAGTACTACTGTAGTATATTAGTTCACAGACATGTGATGACAAAGTTGCCTTGGCACCACGCCAGCGGCATGGCACGGCAGCCACCTTGTTCTTGTGCTGAGCTTTAGGTTATACTATAGCTGAGGCCTGCTCATGTGAGTCACTTGCTGCAGCTGCCATGTTGTGTTGCATGCGCCTGCAACAACATGGCGTGGTGTTGCCTATGGTTGCCACCAACACTTTCCTAGGGTAAGACAGCAAGGAAGGGCTGGTCACTTCATTGAGTGCCCATCTAAAAGGCTGATATGTGTACATGTCTCGGTGTGTACGTGTACTGTACGTGTGTAGGTTCACACTGGTTTCACATTGAGGTACACTCACAGTGGTAGTGCCGGCTCTAGTAGTGACTGGGTAAACGCCAACAGCACTTGTATCGCTCATCAGCCATGCCAGGGTATTTAATTTCCACTTTTGTACCCTACCACCTGGGCAGGTGCACGAGTAAAGTCACATTTATTTCCACCTTTTAACCCTTCCTTGTGTAAATCATACTGGTGACATATTGAGGTACACTACAGTGGTAGCGCCATTCCTCTGCTCCATGCCAGCATGCATGACCTGGGTTCTTGCTCACCAGTCATGCTCGCGTAATGCACAATTTTTACCTTATGTTCTGCTGAGCAGGTGCACGATGAAGTCATACTGGAGGGCCCTGAGGAGTCAGTGGAGGAGGCACAGGAAGAGGTCCTCCAGTGCATGGAGCATCCCTGGGATGACTTTGGCCTGAAGCCACTGCTGGTGCACCTGGCGGTCGACGCTGACAATGCCAAAACGTGGTACGAAGCCAAGTAGCGAGGGCGGCAGTGCCCAGCAGCAGCAGCAGCAGCAGCTGTGCTGCACAGTCTGTGCTGCACAGACTGCCGCCTCAAGCTGCTGGGACACTGCACCTGTCGGTTGACTTGTCGACATGTCAGTTGGGGGGGTGCTCAGCACAGCCCCTGCAAAAACCTGTGTGCTCAGCAGCAGCGCTGCCAGGGTAGTTGGCGGTGCGACACACAGCAGGGTAGTAGTCACTGTGTAGCGGCAGGCGGTCTGTCGCACTATTGTTTACGCACGTGCCAACGGGGCGGAGCGTTTCGTGGGTGGGGGACGGGGTAGACAGGGGTGCAGGAGTGCGATTTTTGTACTGGCGAGGAACAGATGTAAACAGGGGGAAGGGGGGACAGGGGGGGGCATTTACAGTGCACGTCGAGCACTGCAACCTGTAATGGACGTGCGTTGACGCGTCGTTGCTGGCCTGTGTGCGGCATGTTTGTTGTGCCCCCCCCCGCTGTTCCTGCCATGCTGTCCCCCCCCCTTTTTGTGGGGGGGGGGGGGCGCTAAGACCGGGGGGCTCTGTCATCATGATTTCGTGACGAATTTTCGTCACAACAGCAGCAACATGGCGCCTCCCCCGCACCACCCGCCACCGCGCGGCCCGCCCCCACACCCTCACCCCCACCCTCACCCGCATGGCCCAGGGCCGCACCACCACCCCCCGCCCAAGCGCTAAAACGCGACAGAAGGGGGTTCGCAAGTGTGTCCGCTGAGGCGAGAGGTAGGTTGCGCCACCTGCGCTGTTGGAGCCTGCCAAGGCGCTCCTGCGAAGAGCGCATGGGGGGCGATGGCTGCAGCCAGTAGGTGCTGCGTGCCGCAGCTGGGGTTGACCCCCGGAGAGAGTTTTTTTTGTGTTCTACCTTTGCAGCTGCAGCAGCAGCCTGGCGAATTCTGCAGTGCGATAGCATGCAGGGCGCACCTTGCACCTTGTTGAGCAGGCGCCGACGGTGCTGCTGCCTGTACATACACATGGAGGCGGTTTCCTCCATCAGTGGCTCTGCCCGCCGCCACGAGCCAGCGAGCATCGGCTGAATGGATGTATTTTCGTGCGCAACACCCACTCTGCATCTTGAGGTGCAGCTGCAGCGTTTGCTTGTTCTGTGTCTGGTCTGCTGCCTTGGCTGCTGCCTCGCACGTGTTGAGGGTGTTTATCAGGCGTGTAGGAGAAGGTGAGCAAGTGCTTGCTACATCAAGGATCAACAGGAACTACATCAGCAACATTTTCATCTTGACATGCAGGTTCCTGGCATCAATGCCTGCTGTGGCTTCGCCAACACAGGCACTGCCATGCACGTTTTTAAGGCGTGGTTTGGAACGTGCCAGTCAGTGCCATACACGTGGTAGAGGCTTACTTGTGCAAGTGCCCGGGAACCCTGCAATGCATCAGCTGCGTGACCCAGCAGTGACTCAGCAGCGTGACGCCACGGAACTCTCATTGTTCTTAAACAGCTTTTGTAGTGCATTCACGGCAGTGCCTGCAAGCAGGCACATACGTTGTACTAACAAATAAGCACATGTAAGACTCCAAAAACTGCACCAACATTGCAGGTTCCCACGAGGGGCAATATTGCAATGCGGTGCCACCCCTCTCGATCTTTGCTGCTGAGCACTGCTCATGCGCTTGCGCAAACCTGCTGCGCTCAACAGCAAGTGAGGCACTGCCTTGCACCACACTCTGCTGAGCACTTCTCATACACTGAGCAGAGGTGCTGTGCTCAGCAGCAGCAGCAGCACAGGAGCTATTGCCATGATGGCATCCGGGCCATGCCCATCTGCTGCCACACGCGCTGTGCGGCGTGGAACACAATGGCATGCCGCCGCGCAAGTGCCAGGCCGTCCACGTCATACCCCCCGCCAATGACGCATGCCACGGGAATGCCACGCTCAATGCAGGCGCGGATGACGCAGGCATCACGCTCCAGGAGCCCCTGCAGTGGCATGTGGCATGGGGGGGCATACATGTGCGCACTTGTTGAAGTAGGATTTGAAGTAGGTAGGTCCCAACAGGGTTTAAGCGATGCCATGTGTTCTGTCCAACTTGGCTAGGTTGTTGGTGGATGGCCGTCACGTGCTGCAGGTGCAGCAGGTGTTGCGGTTTCAGAGCTATAGAGATATGACCACTGTGCTTGCAGGCGGCCTTGTCAGGGGCTATGCAGCAACATAGCAAGGCCACGCAATGTTTTCCCAATGCCTGCCACAAGTGCACCCATCATAGCCTGTCAGGTAAAGTGCCCCTGACCAGCAGCACCACTTGTGTTTCAATGGCTATTATAGAAACGTGCTGAATGGACTGCACCCCTTCACAGATGAACTGATCCTGAACAAGGGGACCATTCCTCATCAGCATGATTGTTCCTCACCTCTTCGGACAGTTGCAGGCGCCCTAGCGCGTCGCCCTCCCACCTGCAGCAGTGCAGTGCTCAGCAGAGTGGCAGCAGCACCAGTTAATGCAATTGTCACCCCCACTGCACGAGTACATGGTGTGAGGCACTCACGTGCATGCATGTGCATGTCACGCCATGTCACATGGTGTCATGCTGTTGAATTCCATGAACGACATGTCTGCCGTGGATCGTATGCTCAGCAGACGTGCTGAAGTTTGTGAGCCCAGGAACGAAGTTGAAGCTATCAACTTCAACATTTCTACTGACATGTACCCCACCAGGGGCAGCACCACATGCGGTGCGCAAGAGGTAAGGGTGCTGAGCACTCCAGCTGCTCAAACCTGCGCCAGAGCTGGAGCAGCGGCAGGTCCCTAGCGCGCCTGCTGCTCAGCCCTGAAGCTGAATGCGATCTGCTTGTATTGGCACACAGCACGTGAAATGCCATACCCGCTGTGGCAACCACAGCAGCACTGCGGCGCACACGCAGCAGCCCACGCACCTCCCAAACAATCCCCAGAAGGTATAACTAATACCTACTGGTACTTCTTGAAGTACTTCGAAGTATATTTGAGTTTTTCTGAGTAACAAGAAACCATGAACTTAAATACCAGCACTATAATCATACTACAGTACAACAAGTACTTCTAGTTCAGAAGTAGTAGTTTAGACCCGCTTGGGGCGCGGAAAGCCTTGTGAAAATGGTGTGCGTGTGACCGGAAAAAGCATGATCAACAACACGTACTTATGAAGCACACATCTGACCCACACACACATGTGGTGATGGGTCACAGCGTATAGACTTGGCATTATATGCCGGCGACCCTGGTAATGATGGCGTATACATGTATTCAAATGGACGGCAAATACACCGTATATCGAGTTTTCGGGCGTAGAAATACGTAGAAATACGCCATATCTTGTACCATAACGTACTTCTTATATAAAAAACGTTATTCGCCATGACCCATCACTACTCACATGTCCACGCCCGCATCGTACAGCACCAGCTCTGGCTGCTGTTCGTGCAGCACCACAGCGACAGTTTCAGAAACCGCTGCAAGGATCTCGGCATCGCCAGCGCCTGCAGGGAACGCCACGTCCAGATCCGAGGGAACCTTCCTGAAAGGGAAGTTCTCGGCGCAGTGGAAGCTGGTTGTGTGAACTGTTGGATCACCAGTGAAGATGGCCGCAGTGCCGTCACCCTGCACAGGCGGCAGTTACATGGCAGTTCCGTCACAGTTACACATGGGACAGTGGGTGCAAGTAAGCATGGTGCTCAGCAGCACCAGTGCTTAGGACCGGGGTCATCATAAACTGTACCGTTTCTTACTGTGTTGCACTACATTGTCTGCGCAAAGCAAGCAGGGCAGCCGATCCTGTTCCTGCAGTGAGGCAGACAACTGTGCCAGCCTTTGCTGCAGGTGCAACTATTGGTCCGGCAAACGAGCCTGGCGCCCTCTGCCTCAGTGGCACATCCATCTGTAGGTGGCCTGGAAAAAGAGGTTTGCACCAACTGCCTGTCGCAGGGGCATTTGCCCTGCTTTGCACAGCCGAGAGCACCTCCGCGCATGCACACATGCACATGCAACAATGGCTAGCAGCACTACCTTGGGTTCTTACGCAAACGCACATTAGGTACATGATTAGGCAACTGCACTTTGAGCCACAAATAGAAAGCACCTCTGCACCTGGTGCAGAAGTGACTGCGGAGAAAACCATGACCACCATGTCACCAACATGCACCAACAGTATGTGGTAAGGGTGTACTGCACTTCCCTTCAAGGAACTACTTTCAAGGAAATAGCGCGTGTAAGTATATGTACTACTACTAGTAGTAAATGTATACTTCGAAGTAAAGAGCATATAGTGTACGTAGTAGGCAGCATCACCTACGAAACCCCACTCTCGCGCCCAACACACCCCTTGACGCACTACCCTGGCGGCGCATGCACCCCCTCCCCATAACAGCGCGCAACAGCACAGCATAACACCACATCAACCATTGCATACCTGCACACCCACCCCCCCCCCCCCCCCCC
>JAULBY010063977.1:0-10135 GCA_032358315.1 Ophiocytium majus | reverse complement strand
TCTTTAGCCCAAAGATTGATAACAGATTCGTTAGCTGTACCCAATATCTTATTAGATAACCAGTAACTGCCATCTTCTACTTTGACATTGAATCGTTCCTGATATTCTTTTAAGAATGTTGAACTAGCTTGCGGGCCACATATTCTACATTTTAAATTACATACGTTATTCAACTTCAAATCAAATGCTCTTGGTCCACTTGAAGCTATGGGAGTAAACTCCATATCTAATGGAATCTTCTTATCTATAGCAAATTGTACTCTAAAACTTTTTACTCCGGCTGCTTCTTCATCCCAGCAGCTTTGACATTCTTTGGGTTGTTTACCATCTAAGAATGCTTGTCTTAAGTTTTGAAAACGAACATCATTCCACAATACATCAAGTGTACCTTGTTTCATATTTGGAAGTTGATATTCATTCGTGGGTTCTGGCTGAGCAAATTTACAGCAAGGACGCAATGACCCGTTAACGTCAGTAGATAAGTTAATCCAGGGCAAAGCACAAAATGTTTCAGGTAAGGTCATAATCTTTCAATAGTTCGTATAGTTCAGGAAAAGTTTTACTAAACGAATCTTTTCTAAATTCGTCATGTATCTTGGTCTTGTGGAAGAATGTCTTTAACAACTCAGGGTCACATTCTGAACCATACATAAAGTTAGTAATGTTGTCAATCGTAGGAGAATATGGATCTAACAAGTTTCCAAAATCAATAGCTAATAGTTTTTCTTTTACCACATCTTTAACTTTAGTTGGTAAATTAACAATAGAATAGTGATGAGGGTAATGAACCATGTTGAATAATATGGGGATACCCAGTGGCTTCATACGTTCTACAAACTCTTTCAAATACAATACATTTAAAATGCCTACAGTTACATATAGACGCAATGGCATATTTACATTATGCTTGATTGCCAACTCTTTGTACTTCTGTATATTATCTAACGACTCATTCCAAATAGCGTTGTATCGTTGATATTCAAATCGTTTTTCAATATCATCAATGCTAAAGTTAATGTAAACTTCTTTGAAGGGTTGCCATATTTTAAATAATTCTTCTTTACAAATGGTAGTATTAGTATTGTAATACAATCCGGTAGTAGACGGGTTGCCATGTTCAACCATAATTTTTAAGATATCATCATGCTCTTGTTGCATCAACGGTTCGCCACCATAGAATTCCATGAAGTCAATAGTTTTTGCCCATGTCTTTAATATTTCTTCGTTCTCGGGATTAGCAGAAAACTTTTCTCTGGAATTACTAACAAAAGTACTATGATCACCCATGTCATTAACTTCCAATATTTTAATTTCGTTAATCCATTGGCTACTTAAAAACGGGGTACATATTCTACACTTCAAATTACATAGATTGCTAAGTTTCAAGTCTAAAGTCTTTGGGTATAGTCTCGGAATATGTTGATAGAACGTAGCATAAGGATGCTCTTTGCCTCCCTGCTCACGTACTAATCTCATACTTTTCATACCAGCGGCTTCTTCATCCCAACATGCTTTACATCCAGTGGGTCTTTCATTTCTAAGAAATTGATCTCTTACTGTTTGAAATTCTTCTTGATTCCACAAATCATCAAGATTAACATCAGGTAATTTAGGAACATCTTTTTGCCATGTAGGATCTCCTACTTTATACTTACAGCAAGGTCTTGCTCTACCATCTGGATCTAATTGAAAGTGAGTAAATGGATATAGACAGAAGTTGTCAGGAACTTGCTTTCGCAATGTCTCGGTGTATTCTGGTTCTGGTTGATATTCTTTCTTTCCATAATACGCAGAATTTTTAATGATAGGGATTAACTCAAGTCCATACATATCATCTAAGTGTTTGGAAGTGTACCAAACAGCAGAACCCGCCCCATCATCATTTTGAAATATAGGTATAAACGTTTTCTTGTCCATTATAGACTCTTACATAAGTTATAAAAATCAGTGAACTCCGGGAATGTTTCTAACAAACTCATTTTTCTACGTTGGTCAAAGTCATCGAACCAACGCCCAAATATCTGACGTTGCTCGGTTCTATCAATTGAATTGTCTTTTAAACTATCTGATAGCTTACGTATGAATTCTATAAACGTATCCCAACGTCCATAATAATCTGGAACTAAAGGCATGTCATCTACTCTTGTTAACATATACTCAATACATTCATCCACATACTTAGCAAAGTCGGGTGTCAATATGAACGGACTTTGATGGCTGGGGAAGTTAACTACACTTTGTTTAATAGCAACTGGACGACCATGCTTATGATACAATGCTTCAGTGAACTTTACAAAGTCAGTTAGGCTAGTAACACTTAACGCATTCAATGACGGAATAAATCCAAAGTTAAACTTCAATTCTTTGTTAGACAACACTTTATCTAAGTTAGTAGTAAACTTTTCCCAATCTAAGCCGTTACGGATGTATTCAGCTTTGCCGCTAATGCTTTCTAAACTTACTAATATCTCAACATCAAATGTATCGCTTATCTTTGGTAAATAGTTTAAGAACTTCTCTAAGTAGTTAGGCGGGGTGTTCATGTTAGTAACGATCCAAAGACTAGCTTTCTTACTGTCAGGTGCGTTTTGTTTTGCTTCTAATAACTTATCAACAAAGTTATAGAACTCAGGCATAATCAATGGCTCTCCGCCAATGATACCTATACGACTACAATTATGTACGCCAACTTCATTGAACCAATCCCAAAACTTAGCATTAAAGCTAGCAGGTGCTTTGGGGAATTCTCTATCATATTGTTCTTGTGATATGCGACCCAATTTGATTTCTTCAACTGCCCATTGTGTACTGTAATGATGATTACAATACATACACTTCATATCACAAGTATTACCTAAACTGATTTCTAACATATATGGGTTATGTGAACGTAGTGCCGGATCGTGATATTCAATCGTTTCTAATTTATCAAGCAATGCTTGGTCAGTGTAATTGATATCTTCTACGTGTTTACGTATCTTTAGATGACGCCAGAATTGTTCGCCACCTTGTCTAGGACTAGTCATTCCGCTATCTTCTATTTGCCAGCATGTTTTACAATCACTATTCTGTATACCCTGAACTAAATCTAATCTAGACTGAATCATCTTTGGGCTATTCAGAAAGGCATCTATACCATGCGTTTGTAATTCAGATTCAGATACTCTATTACTCGGTGTTCTACAGCAACTGCGGAACTCGCCCCTATCCATATTAAAAATAGGATAGTTCCATTTTAAATCACATACTGTATCTAACGGTGTTAATGGTTTTGTTTTCATAATTCTTTGTATTCCGGAAAAGTTTTTGTAAAGTTCTCATTCCTAAACTTATCTTTTTCAATAGTAACCCTTTTAAATTCATCCAAATATCTAGAATGATCTTTGGAATTCATGTGGGTCACGATTGTGTATATTTTATTTAGCGTGTGTTCACTGGCGCCAAGTTCTTTTATCGAGGTAGCATATTCATTAATATATTGCTCGACCTTTTCCTTCATCTCTTTGGGCAACACTGTGATTCCATAATACGTTGGATATGTTAACAAATTATAATGTATATTATCTGGATGTACAATCTTTTCCTGTACTAGGAACTCGTGCATCTTTCTTATATGAAACACACTTAATATCTCTATAGTAGGATTCAGTTGTATTATTACGTGTGGACATTTTTCTGCTATAAGTCTTAGATTTTTTAATACAACGTCCCATTCTGCTCCGTGACGTATATAGTATAACTGTTCCCATCCAGCATCTATGCTAGCTGCTAATTTTACATTTTTAAATAAAGGCCAATAGTCAGTTATTACGTTTTTGTTTTTAAAATCAAATCTGGTACAATTAGAATTGTAACGAATTAGTACATCAAACTTATTATGTTCAATTAACAAATCTAAAATCTTATAATGTTCTTCCAACATTAATGGTTCACCGCCACAAAAATAGATTTCTTCAATTGTATCAATGTGCGAGATAAAGAATGAGAGGAATCTATCCAAATCAGTATATGCTTTTTGTAGCACAGGAATATCTATGTTTTTCTTTGAGTAATCTTCTTCAGCAATGCTACTACTGTTTACCCCATCACACATCCTACATTTTAAATTACATAGATTAGAGAATCTAACATCCCACAATGAAATCTTTTCTTGCTTTAAATTGTTATTCTCGTCAAATTCTAAATTATCTAATAGATGCCCATAAGTAGTGTTGCTGAATATTCTTAATGATTGATCCTTATCGTATTGTTCCGCACGGAAGCATTTATTACAAGACATGGGTAAGTCTTGTCCAGTAATCATTTCATTACGTAGCTGTGTTAGTTTTGAGTTTTTATTAGAGAAGATTTCTTCTAATGGTTGATTTTTGATATTACCATACTCATATGAGTGATTGATACAGCATGGGATAACATCACCTGTGGTCCAAATACATGTATGAACAAACGGCAGGATACAAAAATGTTTTGATTTTAGTAGTTCCTGTTTATTCATTTTTAATTTCTAACAATTCATTATAGTTTGTTATGATTTCATTATAATCGATACTGTATACTTTTTTACAAGTATTATCTTCCTTAAAGGGAATGTGTTTAGTGGCGCAATCATCAACTAATGATTCATAATTTACAGTTGTACAATTCAATCCATCTGCGATTGATTGTTTTTCTTTTGCCATACTTGAGAATATTTCATAGTTTGATTTAACTTCTTCCAATGACAATGTAATGCTAGACTTAGTTACAGGTTTAATGTTTTTGTTGCTCCACAACGTTGACTTTATCCAAAAGTTAGTTTTCTTACCTACTAGGAAGCTAATGGTACTTTCAAACGGATCTCTGTTTATATTAACAATAGTAAAATTGTGATTTTTTATTTTAGTAAGATTATCTAAATCATTAATTTTTTCATTAAGTCTAGACCAATACATATATTTTAATATGACAGGTTGAGTGTTGTCTCCGTCTAATAAAGTTGACAATCGCTCACTTATAAAATCTTCTAATAACTTTTCTGGGTTTGGGGTTGGTTGTAGTCGCCGTTTAATCATCCCGTTGTCTATAAAATAGTTAGTACGCATAGACAGTTCGCCCAGTGAACTAGGTGATGTAAAAAACTCACCCAAATTTATAACGTTTTTATTTAAATTATTAGACAACAGCGAGCCATATATTCCTTCAGTCAACCATGTGCTTCCTGTTCTAGGAATAGATAGCACACAGTATCTAGGCATTACTGAGTTCCTTTGTACTCATTATGTCAAAGTTACAATGACACATTGTTTTATTGCAAATTACAGGAGCAGACGGGAATTCAATATCATCGTCAGCGATGTTGCCAATTGGTCCACCAACTAAACACCAGCCACGTTGAATAGTTCCATACATATCAACAATCAATTGCTCTACCCCAACATTACATTTCCAGCCAGACCAATCATTTGTCTTTTCATTAATAAATCTATGTGCGCTAGATGGTTCAGTTGTGCCGTCAGCATATACTTTACTCATTGCGCCGCGATAATAATCAAATGACTTGGTGTACTTAATATGTTTAACAATCAATTCATGCTGCTTATCAAAGATTTTCTTTTGAAAATCATTATAATCATACAACGTATCACCAAAATCATATATTAATGGTTGTAATGCCATTGAGATATTACCAATGTTTTTTATCTTGTTTGCTATAGCATAGCAGAAGTCAAACTTTTCAGGACTCATCATTATATTAACGTGAGTTCTTACATCATTATGAAGCAATTTAACAACATCAATAAAATGTTGTTCTTCACTGTACTCGGGGTGAAAACTTAAACATACATGGTCAAAGTATTGCATGTTATCTTCCCAGTATCTGATGGTACGTGATCCATTAGAGATGAGACCAACTTTAATCCCCAATTCAGAACAGTACTGGCATATCTCAGTGAAATGTCTATACATAGTGACTTCACCACCAGTGAATTCAAAGTATAGATTTTTATCAGAGTAATGGTTCTTTATCTTAAGAATAAATTTCTTGATAGTTTCTACAGTTGGCCACTTGATAGAGCCATCATGTAAGTGTGAGGGGCAGTATGAACAAGCGAAATTACAGGTGTTGCCTAAGCACCAATTTACGACAAACCAATTTTTATGATCGGGATTTAAGTGTTCTAATTTAATATATTTTTGTTCCATTACCAGCCTTCAATTTTTCTAATTACGTCCATTTCTGTTATCAACGGACCGATGTTATATTTATCGGCATTATAATGACGCTTGAAGAACTTACTTTGTTCACTAGACAATGTACACATTGGCAACCCAAGTTTGTCACTTAAAGCTGCGCCAATGCTCGTTGCTTCAATTTCTGGATCTCTATGTTCTTGTTCTTCCCACAATGTAATATAGTTATCAAACCATTGTACATTAGTGTGTTCCCACTCAGTTAACATAGTCATATATGTTCCAAGTCTAGCGCCATAGATAGCCCACATGCCATTCTCAACATCTGCACCAACATTATGCCAGATAGTCAAGTTGTTCATGTTACGCATAGCTACCATTTCTTTGAACATTTGTATATCAGGCTTGTCCCCTTTGTACAAACACATCTTGACTCCTTCACGGAATCCAGCACGCCATGCTTGAAATGGAGTATAGTTAGGATATGTCGTTGAATAACAATCGTGCATAGACCAGTATAAGTTATCTGTGCTATCTAAACAGAAGTCAGCAATACGTGACACATCCCCATCGGTTTGATTCTCATGTGTTTTCATTTCACGCACATACGTTTTTGTCCAGCTACTCATTCCACCATTGCCATAACGTAATCCGTTGATACTGTTTACAGCTTTCCACCGAAACTGTGCTTGATGATATCGTTCATCTTTGTCAGTAAAGTCTAGTTGCATGTTGAAGAAACTTTCTTCTGGCATGTTGTCACCATCGATTAGAATGAATCGTTCTGTATCACTTGCTTCACCCGCTGCTTTATGTGCAGCATCACTACCTTTTACGCCATCAACTCGTTTAGCCCATGGCACTATGTTCTTAATCTTAAGCCAGAATTCTTCTTTCTGTGGCTCGTCATAGCTTAGGTAGATGCAATCTAAATCTGCAACATCAACAATATCATAACTCATAAGTTTTTAATTTCCATTTAGTATGTGGCTCTGATGGTTCTACTATGATGCTTATATCTTCTGTACTACAAGAGATACCTTCATTGCTTGGCATTAGTTTATGTACTACTGCTTCTGCATTGAATCTTGAAACTTTACCATCTATGACCCTAACATCAGGTCTAGCTTCAATAAAGGTCATTGCATCTATGACGATGTAATTACCTTCTACTGACTTATCGCCAGTATAACATAACACTTTGCCATGCTCGTCATAATATAATCTGAACTCAGGAGGCTCTAGTTTGGGTGCTTCCCATATTATTACATGTTCTTCGGCACTCATATTACTATCTTATCACAAAAATTCTTCACATGATAGTGAAATGGATACTGTTGTGGCACAGTCTGTACTCTAATCTGATTGGGCAAACATTCATAGATAAAAGTATCTGTCCAATTTTCTGTAGGAGTACCATTGATATATTGTTTCATATGCACCATACTCATCTCAGTAAATGTTGGAAGTGTAGTATTTTCTACTCCCATAATATGACAAGCAATTGAATAAACCCAATCAGTTGTAGCTAATTCTTGTGGATTACATTTCAATATCTTTTTGTATTCTTCCCAGTTATTGAATATTTCTTTTACTAACTCAAAAAATTGTCTTGCTACTTCTGATTTCTTAAAATAAGTTATGGCATTGTATACATCTGGTAACTTATTATCATCGATGAATCTACGATAGAATCGTATATCAGATACCTCTTGTTTAAAATTGCGTATTGTACTGGAAATTACCACATCTCTATCTTTAAGAACATCCCACCAATGGTCGATATTACGTGGGATATACATGTCTGCTTCTAGTTTGATTGTATAATCATATGGACTAGCTTCATACACTTGCCAGTCATTGACTAGTTTCCAATTACTATCAGTTGCTAAGTCACCATATGGTAACATGTCGGTAGTGATGATAGTTATGTTAGCATCGGGCATTACTCTGTGTATGCTTTTCTTTAATGTTTCAGCACAATTAGTATAGCTAGTTTTCTCAGTATCCTGAGCCATTATTACGAAACCTTTATTCACTTATCAGCTCCATAAAGTTTTCTTTGTTCATAACATGAAAGTCCATATCTTTTATTTTGATATATTCTTTGCGAATCTTGCCTCTTTGCCAATTGTCAAACATCACAGTATATTCTGTGTTGTATTCATCATCGTTGTTTCTATAGACGCTAGTGTTCTTGCCCACGTGTAATAAGTTCCATGGTATAACATCTTCTATTGGTGTAGTATGCCCATTAACTATTCTAGTTGCTAGTGTAAGACCATAGTCATTTCTGAAGGTTGCAGATATAAATCCATGTATACTTGCATAGTGTTCAAAGTTATTCTGTACCATTTCTAAAGAACTGAATATCTGTTCTGCTCTTTTTGTTTTCTTAAACATGACTACAGTAGCCCACAATGTGTTGAAACTGTATACGCTTAACATCTCCTGAGCCGCACCGGGGTGCATCAGAAAACTAGTGTTATCATGGCAGCAAAAATCAGTAGGTAAATCAAAAGTCTTTAGTAACTTGTCTGAGTTAACCATGTAGTCAGTATCTAATAGAATAGTCTCGTCATATGGACTAAACTGATACGCACGATATCTGCCTTTGTTGTACCAAACTCCCCAATCTCTTTTGTTTGTTTTGTCAGCAGGAGCCATAACAATATTATCAAATTGATATGATTGTTTAACTGGTAATGATTCACTATCTGTCACTAATGTTACAGGTAATCCCAAAAAGTGATTTATGCGTTTAGCAGTTACTACTGCCATTTCGTAGTAATTATATTTTGGGCTGTTGAATGCAAAAAGTAATGCCCCTCTAGTCATCGTTTACTTTCTAACTCTTTCCATTCTTTATACCACTCTAGCATTACTTTAGTGTATGTTTCTTTGAGTAATACAAGTAGATTATCACGATTTACTTGCACCGGATTATTAAATGTGTCTACCAAAACGATAAAATTATCATCCATAGCACTTAAAAAAGTAATAGTTTGTGTGTCAGCTTTCCAAAGGCCACCTTGGTCAGCTACGATTAGTTTACTATCGTACTTGTCTTTTAAATATGCTTTAGCTGAGTTGTGATTGAAGCGGGCTTTAGCTTCACTGATTAATGTCGTTGTATCCATGTATACTCCTAAAAGTATTTAGATAGATACAACGATGTTGATAAAAATTATGTGCCGGTTACTGTCCCTGCAACAGTAATAGTTCCCCAAGTATTAGCCAAATAAGTAGTTTCAGGTGCTTGTACTGTTACAGTAGTACTTGTTCCAGTGCCTACAGTTAGTCCATTTGGGATTTCATCCCAAACTGTGTATAATGTGATAACACTTCCTGCATCACCATTTGCACCCTGTGTTCCGTTACTCGCTGCAATGATACGAATAAACGTACTCAAGTAACCAGAAGGTCCAGTTGATGCTAACTGAGTAAAGATATTTGCATTGCTAGTTGTTAATGCATAATATCCATTATTTGGTAATGTAGTTGGGGCATTGCCGCCGCCTCCTATCTTAGTAACACCATTAAATGAAACGCTAGAAATAGTTATGGTACCGCTTGTTGTCGCACTTAATACAACAGTGCCTACGTTACTAGCTAAATTGTTAAACAACAAATTAATACCAGCAGTACTGTTAGCATGAGCGCAAGTTACTTTTAGTTGTCCACCTGAGTTAAAGAAATATCTTGCAGCATCACCATTTGCAAAAGTTACAGTATGAGTAAATGTTGCTGCTGTTGTCCATGTCGTGCCAAGAGTTGCGGTGTTAGCAACAGTTGACCCTTGTGTGGCTGCATTTAATCTAGGTGCATAGATAGTTGTTAAATTTGTAGGGATAGCAGATAGATAAGACACTGTGTTTCCAGCTGTTGGTGCAGTAACTGTAGTTATTGAGGTGCCTTGGTGTGAAGCACAGTTTGCTGTTCTATTAACTAAGTTAGCCCAATC
>JAULBY010063966.1:0-10136 GCA_032358315.1 Ophiocytium majus | reverse complement strand
TCCGCTGCCGCCGCCACCACTACCGCTGCCGCCGCCGCCGCCGCCGCTGCCGCTGCCGGCGGCACCAGCCGAAACTGCGCCGCTTTCGCCACTGAATGTGCCGCCGCTTTTGGCGCCGCGGCGCCACACGAGCAGCGCTCCCGACGCATCCGCGGTGAGCGCGAAGCGGCCGTCCGGGGACAGGGCTGCGGCGGTCACCGGCGCACAGTGGCCTGGCAGCGGCGACGGCGGCGACAGCGTGATGGCGGCGGCGGCGGCGCCCGAGCCGGGGAGGGCCTCCAGCAGCGTGGCTTCGTTGTCTTCTGCTGAGCATAGGATGGTCCACGGGTGGGCGCGGCGGGCGCCGTCGGCGGCAGGCAGGTCCAAGGTGACGGCGGTGGTTCGCTGCGGCAGCAGGGTCGACCAGGCCACGCCCTGGTGCGAATTGTGAAGGAGGGAGATGCATGGGGGGGGGGGGAGGTGTAGCTGGGGAGCGGACACAGCGTGTAGCGGCAGGCACGGCGTGGGCGCCATGGTGCGGGTACACAGTGCGTGGGTGGGGGCACATTTTTTGCCGCCGCTGGTGCTACAAGCCGCGCATTCGCCAGTGGCAGTGTGTCAACAGGGCGCACATGCACAGGCCTATGGGACAAGGGCGTCTTACGGTCATCACAGGGCGTGCTTCAGCCAACTGGCCTCACAACTAAGCTTTCTGAACTTGTTCCGCTTATTTATTTTCTCGGACGGATGACGAAGAAATCACGGGGTCAGGGACCATGGCGCCGCACAGTCATCTCAGGGCGTGCTTCGCCCAACTGGCCTCACAACAAAGCGGCACACATCGCGGCGCGCACCCACCTCGGCCGCCGCGGCGCCGCGCAGTGGCAGGCGCAGCAGCTTGGCGCGCGTCGCCACCAGCAGATCTGCGCCATCGCCGCTGAAGCCGACGGTCACAAACGCAGCGGCGGCGGCAGCGGCCGCTTGCTTGGCAGCCTCCGGGGCTAGCGCCGCGCGCTCGCGCCCGAAGCGCCGCGTGGGTGTGAGGGTGTCACTGCTGTACAGCATTACACTGTCCGCCTGCAGGTTTAGGGGAGGGGCGGGGGGGGGGGGGGGGAGGGCAGCAGCCTGGGTCTACTGCAAGGCAAACCAGTGTTCTGGCCTTGCGGGCTTCTACATGCCTGCCTGAAACTGGCATGTCGATGCATATGGGCAGCACATGCATGGTGGGCAGGTGGCAGCCACAGCAAATGGCAAACCGTTCAGCCCTTGGGTGGGGGACGCTTTCTCAGCACAAATGCCGGGGCAGCGACGGCAGTGTGCTTGAGGCTGGGGTCGCATAAATGATGCCGTATAGGGCCCCCAGCAGCGTGTGAGCGGCGACGTACGAGGAGATTGGTGGGCCTCCCAGGATGCACATGCGTTAGTCCGGGCCCTGGTGGTGCGGCAGGCGCAGTTTCAGTTCGATGACGGGCTGTACACCGTGACCGCTTCTGTTCTGCGCTGGCGCCACCAGCTGCCTGTCGTACTTCAGAGCATACCACCCCCACGCGTGCCACCAATAGCAAGTTCACGGGCTGTACAAAGTGGCCACTTGTGAAGCGCGCTGGCGACACAAGCTGTCGGTCGTACTTCATCGCAGGTTATCTGAGTTAGTCATTGAGAACTGGCCCTCCGCTTGCCCGGCTGCACCCGCGCGCCACGCCCACCCTCGATGCGTACAAGCACGTCTCGCTTCTGAGCGCACCCCACACGCCTGACTAAGCTACCCGCAGTCTGTACCGGTGCGCACATGCCCTCATGTTTCCATGACCAATACACAAACTTCACACTGCTGCCAAGTCGAAGTTAAAGTTGTCACCTCGACGCCCACGACAGCAAGTGTGGCGCTGTCCGTCGATACCGCCATGCGCAGCGTCTGCGCCGCGCCAGGCACGGACCCCAACTGCAAGTAAAAACACTGCCAAGTTGAAGTTGAAGTTGTCACCTCGACGCCCACAACTGCAAGCGTGGCGCTGTCGGGCGAGACCGCCACGCGCAGCGGCAGCGCCTGCGCCGCGTCAGGCGCGGACCCCGGAGGCACGAGCGCCATCACATTTATGTGTCTGGACGAACACACAAACTTCAACTAACACAAAAAATTTAGTGTCAAGTTGAAGTTGAAGTTGTCACCTCGACGCCCACGACCGCAAGTGTTGCGCTGTCCAGAGAGACCGCCACACGCAGCGGCAGCGCCTGCGCCGCGTCAGGCACGGACCCCGGAGGCACAAGTGCCGCCATTTTTATTGGCGCGTAGCCGCGCTGCACGTCGTGAACACACACGGCGCCGTCGACACCTGCCGTGTACAGGCGGCGCGCGTCTGGCGAGAAGGTGACCTGCTCAGCACGAGCAGCGGCGGCCAGTGGCAGCGCAGCGGTTGTGCTCAGCAGTGGGGGTGGTGATGAGAGGCATCAGTGGTGCTCAGGAGGCAGAAGCGGCGTCTGGAGGCAGCTGTGGGGCTCAGCTGGGGGGAATGGCGTTGAGCAGCAGCAGCGGCGGGCAGCGGCAGTGGTCGTGTTCAGCAGTGGGGGTGGCGCCCGCAGGCGGCATTGGTGCTCAGGAGGCGGGAGCGGCGTTCAGAGGCAGCAGCGGCAGGTAGCGGAAGCAGCAGTAAGAGTGGCTCTCAGAGGCAGCAGCGGTGCTCAGGAGCGGCAGAGGTGCTCAGCAGCAGCAGTGGGGGTCAGAGGAAGCGGTTGTGCTCAGCAGCACGACTGGCGCTCACAGGCGGCATTGGTGCTCAGGAGCAGGAGTGGTGTTCAGATGCAGCAGCAGTGCTCAGGAGCAGCACTGCACTGGTGCTCAGCAGCAGCAGCAGCCCTGGGCGCGGAAGCCACATAATACTACTGTATACCTCAGACGGAACACTACAGATGCGCCCGCAGATAAGCCCGCCAAAGCGCAACTGGGTAATAAACCTGTGTATGGTACCGAATTCCAGCCTTTTGCTGCAGCGTGCGCAACATGTTAAGAAAAAATGCTGACACAGCGGGGGGGGTCATACACCATTTACGGTAGTCACCTGAGCCACGGGCCCCGTGTGCTGGCAATACTACGCCACGGTGCATGCCATAAAGTGTCAACTGCGAGCAAGACTATGTTACCGCATGTGTATACATGCGTTGAGTGCCGCGTGTCTGGGCACATAAAGGCAGCGCACCATTATTTTGCGTCCACCACTCTTCGTGTGAGTACCATCGTCCACCACACTCTTCGTGTGAGTATCATAACTGGCGGAGTATCATGAGGGGGTCTCGTATAATGAGGGCGGCGCTAGGTAGCATCGTATGACCCGGTACATCGCCCATTTAACGACCCCCGTGCTAGCAACAGTCGACCCCGCCGCTGACAACGCGGGGGGGCGTTATAATCCGTCAGTTACGGTAAGACAGTCACCTGAGCCACCTGCCCCGCGTGCTGGCGGTACTCCGCCACGGTGCATGCCATAAAGTGTCAACTGGGAACAAGGCTATGTCACCATATATGTACACGTGGTTCAAGTGTAACGTGTCTGGGCATACAAATACAGTGCACCATTACGTTGCGTCCAACACGCTTTGTGTGAACGGCACAGTCACCTAAGCCACCGGTCCCGCGTGCTGGCAGTACTCCGCCACGGTTCATGCCATAATGTCAACTGAGAAAAATGCTATGCTACCATGTGTGTATTTATATGTGGTTCAAGTGTAACGTGTTTGGGCACATCTTTAAATAAATACAGTGCACCATTGCTTTGTCTCCACCACTCTCTGTGCATGTAGCACAGTCACCTGAGCCACCAGCCCCGCGTGCTGGCAGTACTCCGCCACGGTGCGCGTGGACGGCACGTCAAACACGCGCACCGCCCCACTCGCAAAGCCCACCGCCAGGTGCCGCGAGCCGCCGCTGTCGCCGCCGCCGCCGTCGCTTGCGGCAGTGTTGAAGTTGGAGTTGAAGTTGTAGGCCGCGCAGCACGGCGCGTCCGGCGCGCACAGGAACTCGTAGCGCTGCTGCCCGCTTGCGAGGCACCACACGCGGACGGTGCCGTCTGAGCCAAGGGTGGCCGCCTGGGGGGGGGGGGGGGGGGGGGGGGGGGCAGCGTTCAGAAGCAGGGGCAGCAGCAGGCAGGGAGCAGCGGCAGCAGCGGTGTGAGCAGCAGCAGCGGGAGCACCAGCGGGTGCAGCAGCGGCAGGAGCAGCAGCGAGGAGCAGCAGTGGGTTGGGGCAGCGGCAGCAATGTGCGGCAGGAAAAAAGACAGGCATACCTGTCCATACTCTTGGTTCACTGCTGCTGTGCCCAACTGGCTTGAGGTGGGTGCACAGGTAGTGATGGGTCACCGCCTACACATGTGCATGTCTACATACGCTGTGCTGGTCACATGTACTGTACTGGTATGTGTGTACTCTAAATGGCGATTAACGTACACATATGCATTGTACACAGGTGCACATGCGGGTGCCGCGTTTGTCCATGTCTGTAGCGTGCAAAATACACCATTATGTTTCAATACGCGTACTCGACACAATGCACCGCATGTTCCTTTGCGCACAGTGGGTTAAGGGTGACGTGCGCGTGCCACCCACCTCTGCCCTGCACGGGTCGCACGCAATGGCCACAACGGCACCCAGGTGGCTGCGCAGCAGCGTGGCATACTTGTGGGTGACCACGTCCAACACACCCAGCGACCTGCAGGCGGGCATGCGCACAGATGAACGTCACAACTTCGACACACGCAACTTCAACGGTGTCCACATTCCCTCATGTCCCCATGACTAATACACAAACTTCAACTTCACTTTTGAAGTACCAGCCCATGTGACCACGTCCAGCACGCCCAGCGACCTGCGGGCGCGCATGAGCACAGGTGAACATTGTAACTTCAACACATACAACTTCAACTTGAGTTTTGAAGTACCAGCTCATCTGACCACGTCCAGCACGCCCAGCGACCTGCGGGCGCGCACGCACACAGGTTCAAAAACATTACAACTTCAATGCACACAACTTCAACACAAAGGCGGCAGGCACCTGGCGCTGCGCCGGCTCTCGAGCGTACAAGCACGACTTACTGCTGAGCGCACCCCCACCCACCCAAGTAATGAGCTTTTACGCTACCAGTAATTTGTACCGGTGCGCACATGCCCTCATGTTCCAATACACACAACTTCGATTCAACTTCACTATTGTACCAGATCATCTGGGAAGGCAGCGCAGCCCAGCGTCGTGGGGCGCGGTGCTAGGATAGCACGGTTCTTGCATGCCGGGGGGGGCGGCAGGCCCAGTGCCAGCGAGGGCATCCCAACTTCAATATTGAAGTTGTATGTGACACCTGTGCAGACGCATGTAATTCAGCCAGACTCCGCTTGGGGCGCGGAAAACCATATTGACAGGCGTGCAGCAGAGGCAGCCGAGAAAGTGTGTATCTATGCACACATGTGCGCATCTACACACACCGCGTGTGTGCAAGTGATGTGAACTGCCAATGTGTACCGGTTTGCACGTGACACAAAACCTTGCCAGCCCAGGGCGCACTCACCCCTACCCCTTCTCCATGCCTCATGCCGCAGCAACCCAGCATACACGGCAACACCAATGCCGCGTGGCATCATGTACTACTGTGGTATGTGCGAATGTTATGCACACATGCTCGCATGCGCGCAAGCGACGTGCAAGAGCCAACGTGCGGCAATGTGCATTACACGATGTTGCCAGGCCACGGCGCACTCACCCCCCCTCTGTGCCAACCGCCAGGCGCAGACCGTCCGCCGATAGCGCCACGGCTGTCACGGGCGCCTCGTGCTTTGCCTAATGATAATAATAAACGTGCACATGGTTTGGTACATGGCACACAGGGGCAAGGGCAATCGAAAGCCACACAGACGGCGCGCAGCGGCCGGGGCAGCGGCGGCGGCGGTTGTGTTGGTATTATGCCCGCCCTGTGCGGGCACGCGGCAGGGATGGTGGCGTCGAGCGCAGTGACATGGAACCGCTGTCATGTAGTGATGGGTTACAGCGTATAATGTTTGCATTTTACGTCATGTAGTGTACTACTACTTCAAAGTAGTATGTAGATATGGCGTATGACATTTTCGGGAGTACACAAATGATCGGATTTATGCGGCAACTACGCATCACAAAAACGCGATGACCCAGCGACAAGAAAAATGCCTACTAAAAAGAACCCTTGTCATCTACATGTAGCACACAGCAGCCCCTTCAGATGATGACCCCATTGCATGTCGTCTGAAGTATGTTTTGATCACCTCCATGAGGTAGTCGGCGCAAAGTCGAGCGACCACAGGCGCAGCCCGCCATGCCCCAGCCACACAGGCAGTAATGCAGCATACCAAAATGCCCTATTACAATTAGCCCCTACAACCTAAGACACAGTAACGCTGGGATAACCCCTCTGTATCACGTCTGACGTACTACAGTAGTACGTTTTGCTGACCTCCAATAGGTACTCGGCAAAGTCGAGCGGCCACAGGCGCAGCCAGCCGTCCTCAAAACCACGTAAACGGATGCATAAATTGTTTAATAATATTGTGCACCTGTATTTCAAGCTGCCGCAGGCGCATCCCATTGCAGTACTACTGTAGTACTACGAACTACTACTTCTGACGTGCATTGCTCACCTACATCAGGTAGTCAGCAAAGTCAACCGGTCCAAGCCGCAGCCAGTCGTCCTTGAAACTACATAAGCACCCTACTGTAATATATACCGTAATAATAATTACTCCGTACATAATAATAATTTGTGCACCTGCTTTTCAATTTGGCACAGGCGCATGCCAATGAAGTACTGCATGCTTGAAGTACTGCTTCTGTAGTACTACATACTTGAAGTACTACTGCTGAAGTGTGTTGCTCACCTCCATGAGGTAGTCGGCAAAGTCGAGCGGCCACAGGCGCAGCCAGCCGTCCTCGGACGCGGTGGCGGCAAAGCCGGCGTGGACCGCGAGCGCGCGGATGGCGCCGCTGTGCAGGCGCAGCACGCACAGCAGCGCGCGCGTCTCGTAGTCTATCTGGAGCGGTGCTCAGCAGCAGAGGGGAGGCAGCGCTGGCGCTCAGCATCAGCAGCAGCACAGGACGTGGCGATAGAAATACTTCTGAAGTACACATATGTGGTCATATTAGTACACCGGTACAAATATACACGTGAGCGCGCGCGTCTCGTAGTCTAACTGCAGTGGTGCTCAGCAGCAGAGGGGAGGCAGCGCTGGCGCTCAGCATCAGCAGCAACGCAGGATGCGAATATACTCAAGCTCCAGCAATTATTATAACAACAAATAAAAATATATGCAAAAAAATCACGAGCACGCGCGGTAGCTAGTCTATCTGCGGCGGCGCTCAGCAGCACAGGAGAGGCAGCGTTGGCATCGGCGGCTGGAGGGGCATCAACAGCAGCGTTGCACGCGCTTGTTTGAGTGGCTCGTGAAGCGATGTACCCCCACCGTTGTTTTACAGAGTTTGCCGCGGGCAGGTTCTCAGGGGCGTTACGGGGTACAAAGCAAAATGAACCAAAAAAAGGTCCGCTGCGAAGGGCGGTTTCTGCTCACTCCCTGTAACTGTGCTCACACATGTGCACAGCACAGTGTAGTTCAAAGTGTACATGTATACTTTAGCAGGTACTGGTACATCATTCTAGATGTGTACATACTGCTGAGCTCTCAAGCACTTCAGAAGTATGTGTACATGCATGTTGCATCCTTGGCGTTTGGCGCGTGTAGAGTGTGGGCCGTCTGTGTGTTAACCAGGTGCATGTATGACCCCGCAGGCGTGGCCTGGCATTGTGCCCAGCCACGGCACTACCTGGGCTTAGCAACCTGTCAGGTGCTTCCTCATGCACATGTGAGTGAGCGGGTGGGTGCACACAAGGTATTTAGAAGTATACACCGTACCAGGCGGTTTTTACCAGCACATTACTTACATGACATAAAGTAACACTTCAAAAACTTAACAGTATTTAACGCAAGTGCTCAGCACACCTGGTACACGGTCCCGGCGCGTGTGGACACGAGCACGATAGGGTGGGCGACCGCGGGCCCGCCCGCCGCCGCCGCGCTGGCGGCGCCGCCATCGAAGGCCAGATCCGTGCACTCCGCGCCGCGCGCATATTCATTCAGCACCGCCGGGCAAGCTGGCAGGCAGCGGCGCCTGTGGCACAACAGGAGAGTGTGTGTCAGGGGGTGGTGGTGTGGGGGGGGATATCATGGTTGCCCAGAGCCGGGGGGGGGGAGGGGGGAGGGGGGGCAGTGGTGTCTGAGGGGGGGAGTTAGGGGGGGGCAGGGCTACCAGTAGGAGCCCATGTAGTCTTGGTGTGTACTTCAAAGTATGTGGGTGCAATCGCTGCAACTGTAAATTTAACTGCTGAGCAGGTGCTGCGGCCAGAGGTGCGGTAGCCTGCGGTCGCAGCGCACAATGTGGAGGCCTTGGCAAGAAGGGTTGTGTTGCCACCGTGCCTTCTGCACCTACGCGGTAAGTGGGCCTTCTACGCGCCTTCACAAGCATCACGCGCCTGGTGCATACGCATCTCACAACTCCCACTGATGTGGGTCTGCCTGGTGCAAAGTGGCCACCTTTAACTTCAACTGGGTGTCCAAGTTACAGCGTCCACCAACTACAACTTCCACAATACAAGCCCACCTGATCCGCCAGAAGCGCACGTTCTCGCGCCCGCACCTCACGAGCTGCTGCGCGTGGTACGGGGGGGAACTTCAAATACAACTTCAACAGTATTTATAAGCCCACCTGATGCGCCAGAAGCGCACGTTCTTGCGCCCGCAGCTCACGAGCTGGCGCGTGGTACGGGCTGAAGCGGATGCGCGCGACAGGGAAGTCGCTGAGCTGCAACTTCAACTACAACTTCAACAGTATTTATAAGCCCACCTGAAGCGCACAAGCGAAGCGCACGTTCTCGCGCCCGCAGCTCACGAGCTGGCTCGTGTGGCACGGGCTGAAGTGGATGCACGCGACGGGAAAAAAAGTTGTGCTGAGCTGCAACTTCAACTACAACTTCAACAATGCAAGCCCACCTGATCCGCCAGAAGCGCACGTTCTCGCGCCCGCAGCTCACGAGCTGGCGCGCGTGGTACGGGCTGAAGCGGATGCGTGCGACGGGGAAGTCGCTGAGCTGGCGCGCCAGCATGGCCGCCTCGCGCCGCGCGCCGCCGCTGCCGCCGGCGCGCCGCGCCGCCATCAGCGCCGCCACGTCCCACACTATCACCTGCACATAGTGATGTATACATAATGTTTTATCAATACTTCTTGAAGTACTTACACATGAATGCAGTATACTTCAGAAGTATTTGTATACATATATACAGTGCACTCGCGATTGAGTGCACTTTTTTTTATTTGGTGCGGTATGCGGTTTAGTGCGGGGACTGGAGGCCTGTCACTGACCACATGGGTGCTGTAGTACTGATATACTCCTTTAAGTACAAATCGCCAGTGTGATTCAGTATCACCTGCACATGGTGATAAATACAAAAGACGCACACACACATATCTCTGCGGTGGAATCCACGCTTCGGTAGGTGCGACACTTGCTGCCTTCGTAGGCGCTATCTTTGCTTGCGCGGATCCACCCCAGCGCGACGGCCCCAACCGGCGGCAAGACCTAGAGTTTACCGCTCCTAGATGAGTTTTCATAATGTGCATATGCATGTATGACGTAGTGATGCATCACTGCGCGCAGGGCGGTGGCCACCAGACGAGGTAAATTCATGGCAGCGCGGGGTTTCTTTGGGTCGTGGCGTTGCAGCCGCCGCAGCTGTGATGCGCGCGCTTTATCGGTATTTGCACCAGAGGGAGGTTGGACCATAGATGTCCTCGCACGAACGCGCGCTGTGCTGGGGGGGCTGAGCACAGGAATTGAAGTCGCTGTTAAAGTATCCTTTGAGGTTTGGTGGGTACAGGCGCGGAAAGGCACTCATATGGTGCTTGTGATTGCACACGCGTTGCCTGTGTGTCTCCACTAGTGGCGGCTGCGGCAACAAGCAGGAGCTGGTGCGGCGGGCGCTGCGGCAGCACCAGACCTGGCAGTCTCTTGTCAGGGGCGGGGGAGTACAGTAGGGCACCCGCAATATGTCCGCAGCGAGTAAGTCCGCCCCCGCAATAAGTCCGGTCGAAACGTTCTGCA
>JAULBY010063955.1:0-10137 GCA_032358315.1 Ophiocytium majus | reverse complement strand
AGTACTTGAGGGCCTTGCGCCCACGCCCGCCAGCAGGCGGCGGCGCCAGCTTCCCCTTGCCCCCCTTCCTTGGCTTCTTGGCTGCAGCCGCTTTTGAATAAGCAGCAGCAACTGTAGCAGGTTTGGCAGCAGCAGCCTCTGCCTCCCTGGCTCGCGTAGCTGAAGCACGGGTCATGGCGCCGAGAGAGAGAGAGAGACAGGCCTAGCTGGCGGTTGCTGGCGCTGTCGCAGGGCTGGCACTCAGCTGCGTCGCCGTTCGACACAGCAAGTGCCAACTTGCACCACCAGGTAAACCGCCGTCTGCTGAGCAGTGCCTGCTCATCCGCAAACGGGCAGTTTGCAATGATTCACCGCGACGCCGTTATGTCATGGAGTGCGGGGGTGGCGCAGGCATTTGGGGATGCTGGCATGTGCGAACTTGTGGCGCGCACAATGCGCCAGTGTCCCGCTCCAGAGGTTGACCGGCTCATGGGGGTCAACAGTGCGATGGAGGCTGACAGTGTTCATGCTCTGTGTATGGCGCCCGAAAACTGGCCGAGTCTCGAGGCCGTGGGCGCATTTTCGCTGGCACTTGAGCTGCCAGGCGCTTGCGTGAGTACGGACCGACATGTGCAGCCATCATGCTCGAAGGTGCCGACATGGACGAGATGCAAGGCACACAGACACGGTGACACTCAGTCTGCTGCGGCTGCGGGAAGGGCAGCAAGAAAAAGCCAATTTCATCGCGCGTTGCCAGAGTTCTGTGTGCAGGCGGCATGGCAGTGCCACGTATCAGCTGCCACTGCGGCAGCCACAGGTGTGTGTAGTCCAGCACTGGCAGCAGGGGACCCCCCGTGTGGGATGACGGCCTTCAAGTTGCTGCCATTATGGCACACTGGCAGCCATTTGAAAATGTATGGCACTTGACTTCAGCACAGTAACTCTGTCTTGAGAAATCATGCTTTACATATGACATTGTACTAGTATGCGCATGCCGCTCAACCCCACAATTCCAATTGCAGCACATGTGTGCCACACTGAAACATGCTCGCAAATCTCCTGCCGTCAACAAGCGTGGAACATGCATCATGATGGTCGCAGTTGCAGTCTGTGCCGCCAGCGCACTTCCACAACAGTGACCGTTGTGACGCCGTTGTTGACGTACTACTTACTAAGCCGGCACTGCAGCGGCAAGACCTTGACGAGTCATGTCATTGACAGCCAAAACAGCACGCCGCCGTGCCAATCATTAACATATGATACAGTAACTACTTACTCAGACTTAAGTGTACTAGTAGTATGATAATAATGCTATAGCGACTGCTGCCGGTGTCACCAGAAGTTTTAGCACCTATGGACCATATGATAGGTTATGGCACGTTAACGTGCCGCAATCATATTGATTTAATAATATGCTACAACTCACATGCCGCAGTGTGGGATTCAAATGCTGCCAGAGGGCATCCTGCGCACTGTGGGGTTGTCAATGAGCCGCCGGGCTCGAGGATCCCTGCAAAATGGGGAGCCTGGGGGTGATGTAGGTTACTGTAACAGTTATTGTGCCAGTAGCCCTAGCTGCTACATGATAGCAGACCCAAACTCTCCAGGTGTCATCCCTACACAACACCCTGCGGCTCTTGCACGCCCACAAGTGCAAATAAATAAAACTACGCATGTACCCCGTGTATATGTGTATATGTATATGGTGACTGTACACTGCAAGGATGTATATGCACAAGCATGTACCTGTGCATTCATGCCTACGTAATACACACTACCAGTAGTACTTTATTCTAACTTGCAAAGATGTCTTGTGCTGCACCGAAGCGCTGCCGACCCTTGCCGCTGCCCTCACTGATGAAACTGCTCTTTTCCCCTGGGCCTGCCTGCGGTGCCTGCAGCACATGCTGGTGGCGCTGACGGACGAGGCGGACGTCGTCGACATGTCGCGCGCGCTGCGCCTGGAGGTGGAGGACGGACTCATGCAGTCCGCGCCGCATGTGCTGCAGGTGCGTAGAGGCGCATCCAAGGGGCGTGGGGTCGGCAACCGCTGCGCGCTACATTCGGTTGCAAGCAGTACGTGCACATGCACTTGTATGCACCAGCGCCACGAGGACGTGTTTCCATTGCTCCTTGGGTAGTTTTATTCATTTGCACTTGTGGGCGTGGAGGCCCCAAGCCACGCATGCCAGTGTGCACGCAGCAATTCATGCCCGGCAGTGTTTACGCGGCCTCTCAGCCTTGTACTACGTGCAGTCAAAATCAAGAACTGCCACTAGCAGGCAAGCCTGAGCCTCCAGCAGGCTAGGGCTCGACCCGCCAGGGCAGGTCGTCTGCCAAGGCGCTACACTGGGCAGCAGGTAGTACTACTGTCAACTGCAGGTGGCACTGCCCGTGAACCGGGCTCCACTTTGGCTTGAGCACGACTGCAGACGGCGCCACGTGCTGCGCGTAGGCACGGCCGTCACCCCTCCCCTCCGCGCTGCCCCACTCTCTGCTGAGCAGGCGGTGGAGCACGCCATGAACGTGGCCGTCTCAGGCGGGTGGACGCTGCCGCAGCGCGCGGAGCTGCTCGTCAACGGCCTCAAGTGCCTTGCGGCGTGGGCAGAGATGGGCATCTGTGAGTGCTGGTGTGGCTCGCGCGTGTGCGGGCGCTTGGTGGCAGTGCCAGCCGTGGCTGTGACAACTGCACTGGCGCGTGGCGCCGGGATTGAGCGTTCCTGCCTGCTGGGGCTGGGTGTGTTGGGTGGTGCTCACAAAGCCTGGGAACACATAAAACCCATAGCTGCAGCTGCTGCGGCTGTTGTTGCACTGGGCGGTTGCTCCCCACCACCTGACATCTTTATGGCGCAAAGGCGATTTCTGGGATGCAGTTTTCGCTTCTCCATGCGTCTCTCAGTCACCGCGACAGCAATCATGCACCCCACACAGTGCAGCACGGTCACATTCACCACGCCGCCCCCTCCCCCTCTGCGCGCACACGCTTCCGCAGCGCTGAGCACCATTGCCACGCAGCACCAGGGCTTGTTCTCCCTTCTGCTGAGCACGCTGCGTGCCATGCCGGCGCTGCCCGGCGGAGGTGGCGGCGGCAGTGGCGGAGGCGGGGCACCAGTGCTGGCGGTGGCGCGTGCGGCGTGTGGGGCACTGCAGGGGCTGCTGCTGGTGGCGGAGTACCCGCGGCCCGCAGCGCTGGGGGTGAGTGGGTGATGAGCACAGACTTGTGGCACACACTGGGGGGGGGGGGGGGGGGGGGGAGGTTTGTTACTTCAAGTGTACTACCTTGGAAGCGTGTGTGCGCTTGCACAACGCCGGGTATGTCTGTTTTGCAGCTGGTCTTGTTGTATTGTGCTTGCTGCTTACGCTGACAAAGGTGCATGCACTTCGACAGACTTCGAAGTACATAAGTAGATAAGTATATATTCAAGTACCATATACTACTAGTAGTACTCACAAGTATACACGCCAAGAGTACATGTTCACTTCAGGGTTGAATACCACTATTCTGAAATGCGTTCAGGTTCACATACGCTCTGTGTACTAATCAGCACAAGTACAGTGCCACTGTAGAGTCTAGTGGTACACCGGTGAAGTTAGGCATGCCATGTCCCACGTGCATGCATGGTTGCGCATCGGGCCCATGTATGTTAGGCATTTGTGAGTGCGAACATGTAGCATGTTACTGGACACACCTGAACTATGGCCTATGTGATACGCGCGGTCTCTTCCACTGTGTGCATTGCGGGCTCTGTCATGCCAGGCAGGCAGCGCGGCTCCCTCCTGCTGTTTGTCACCGCTTCACCTGTGTGTTCGCTTCCCACTGGTGCCCTAGCACCCATGCTCTTCACTCTCTCCACCGCTCTTCTGGTACCGTCCTCCCACACAACCGCACCTGCCACAGACGCCCTTTCCACCTCTCACATCGTAGCCAAGCGCTGAGCCGCTCCTGCCCACTTGTCGCCAGCCACCCTGGCGCCCCCTTCTCAACCCTCGCTCTGGATAGGACCAGTGTGCCTCACACTCCTGTGTGGCCTCCACCACCTGTGTGTGTGTGCTACTGTGTGTCTCCCTGGGCAGGATGCAGTTGACGCGCTGTTGGAGGCGCTAACAAGCTTGCCGGCGGCGTTTGCAGCGGGCATGGAGGCGGGCGACGGCGACACGTGCAGCGCGCTGTCGCAGGCGGCCGTGGACGTGGCGGAGCGCGAGGTGAGGCGCTGCTGCTGAGCAAATGGTGCCGCTGCTGCTGCTGAGGCGCTGCTGCTCAAATGGTGCTGCTGCTGCTGAGCACTGCTGCTGCTGAGCACCACTGCTGCTGCTACAGCTGCTGCTACTACAGCATTCCTGCCACGGCGGCTGAGCACTGCTGCTGGCAGTGCTGCTGAGCACTGCTGCTGCTGCAGCTCTGGTCTTCATTCCTTACATGCAACTGCGCACGTTAGTTCCAACTGAACCGCGTGATGCATTCTTAGCTGCCACATGTAGGCTGCAGTGGTGGCCACCCGCACCACTCCCCTCCACACTCGTAAATAACATGTTGTCGTGCTCAGAACAAGCAGATATTCAGCAGAGAGAAAGTGGTGAACCATGACTTCAAATGACAGTTGCTCAAACTTCAATAAGGTGCTGAACTTAAAAATTGTGGACCCCCTTTCCCACCCGCAGATTGCGCGTGTGGCCGGGCGCAACGCCTCCCCCGCGGGCCTGTCTCTGGTGGAGTTCCTCCTGGCGGTTACGGCCTGTCCGTCACCGCGGACCGCACAGCTGCCGCTGGACTTCTGGCTCACGCTGCAGGAGTCGCCGGTGGCGGAGCGTCATCCCAGGTACCTATCCCGCTCCCTCCGTGCTGTGGCACTGGCAGGTCCAGCGCCAGCCACCAAGTCTCTCAGCCACCAATTTCGCCCTGCTCCTCCCCTCGACCTGCGCGCTGCCAAGGAAGTGTCCGCTGCTGGCGCGCCGCCACTGCCACTAACGCTGTGGCGCGCGTGGTGCTGCAGGCCTGCCTCTTCCCCTGCAGCTGCGCGCTGCCGAGGAATCGCTTGGCCACTACAGCACGACACAGCCACTGCCAAGCAGGTGCAAGCGAGCCCATGTAAGAGGAGCATAGGCTGCAACCTGTGCCACTTGCGCCCTGGCTGGTTTATCCGTGATCACAGGTCAAAGGAAGGCCCCTCTGTGCACGCTCGCACTTGCTGCTGCAGCTGCTGTTGCTGCTGTCGTCCGCCCCCCCTCAGCGCTTGCGCGCATGAGGTGTGCCGCTGTCAGCGCGATATGACCCCAGCACACCGCGTCAAGCAGCCCTGGCGGCGGCGTTGATCATGTTATTTTGTGCAGCGGCAGCGCCGCTCCGTTCACTCGACGCGTACCCACGCGACATCCCCCTCCACGGCATTGCAGCTAACCTCCGGTGGTGCAGCAGCAGTGACAGGCAGCGTTCCCTTAATTCAGCCTGCCTCAGTGCACCGATTGTGCTAAGCGGTGCTCTGGCGATCACTGCTCCTGAGAGCCGCCAGCGAGGCTAGGCCTGCGCTGTCCTGGTGCCGCTGCTGTGACCGCGCCCCCGCTTACACACGCTGGCAGCAGCGCCTACCACCTGCTGCTGCCAATGCCTCAAACCGATACACCCGCCCCTGCCGTCTCCACGGCTGTGCCTTGCCCCGTGTGTAACCTTTTGCTCCCTCCCCCCACGACCGCCGCCGCCCTCTGTGCCCCCGCAGCATGGCGCACGAGGTGTACGTACGGCTGCTGGATGTACTCCTGCAGCAATCCGAGTACCCGGCAGGGTTTTCGGGCTGGGAGGTGTGTGCTCCGCCCCGCCGCCCCCCCCCCCCCTCGCCCGCCCCTCACCTCTGAACCCCCAGTGTGCTGCGGCATGGGGTGACGGCACAGGCTTGCACCGTGCGCGCTTTGCATTGAACAGCGCGCAGTTGTGCCCGCTGTTTGAGCCGCCTGCTGCCGCGTGTGCACGTGCTTCAGTGCAGACGTGTGTGCCAAGTCGTGTGCAGTGTAGCCTATCACCACGGTGCCTCTGGCTGCTGCTGCTGTCCGGAATTAGCTGGTGGCTGCCGCCACCGCTGCTGCCACCAGCACCGCTGCCCGCGCCGCCTTGCCGCCTCCCACCGCAGCTGCCGCGCCCGCTCCCGGCGCCGTTGCTGCCGCGCATGGTGGAGACAACAACACCTACCACTGTCACCACTTTCATGTGGACCAGCATTAACGCTACCATACAATGTTGGTGGCCGCCGTGTGCTCGTGTAGGAGCACGACGCGTCGGAGTTCGACGAGGACGACTTCAACTCCTTCCGGGAGGACGCGCACGGCATCAAGGACGTGCTCGCGGTCGTGTACTACCTGCTACGCGCGCAGTACCTCGAGCGCGTGCTGCAGCGACTGCAGGAGCGCCAGTCCAGGCAAGCACACGCGCCTGCCAAACTTCAACATGTAGTTGAAGTCATGCACGGGGGCACGGCGGGCGCGTGCACGGATTGCTGCTGGAATGGTTGCAAGTCGGTGTTGCGTGTTTGTGCTGCGCGCGGTACTGCCAGCAGGAGCGACGCGGTCCAGCCAGGCAGCGAGCCTATCACACTTCAACAAGTTATCGAAGTTACTATGTGGTGCACACGCGCGCACCAACGCTGGGCATGCATTTGCGGAGCCCTGCACATGCCCGTCGCGCAATTGCAATGCGCGGCGCAGCTCCCCCGCAGTCCAGCCAAGCAGCGCCGCTCTTACACCTCAACAACTTGTGGAAGTCACGCACGAGGGGTGTGCGTGCCCGGCACTGTGCCGTCAGTTTTGTGGCGGCGCTCGCCATTATGATGCTCAACCGGCCAACAACCTGGGCTGCGCACGTGCGGCTGCGCTGGCGCCTATGGTCGAGTGCGGCGGCACCAGCCACACGGCAGCCACCCCATCTACTGCACCCGCACCCACTCCCTCCTGCTCTCCACAGCCTGCTCCCCGTGGGTGTGTAACAGCCACAGGCCTGTGGCGCGCCCATTGTGGCATGCTGCGGCGCCGCCGAAGCTGCGAGCCACAGCACTACCTGCAGGGCTAACGCACGCCTGTTGTGCTCATTTTCCCGCTGCGTGCCAATGTTGCCGTGTTGTGCAGCTGGCAAGCGGTGGAGGCGTGCCTGCTGGCGGTGACGCACATTGCAAAGGAGGTGAGGCGCCGGTGGCGCCGCTCGCGCGCAGCCGCGGCAGCGCTATGAGCACGTGTGCACAGTGAGGCCTGCGCCGCCTGCACACATGTCTGCTGTGACGCCGCAACCCACTCTCTTGCAGACCTGTGGTAGCTACCCCCCTGCTAGAATGTGGGGCGGCTGGGCGACGGCGGCCTGCGGCCGCAACACACACACATAAGGAGGTTGTGGAAGCGGTCCTGGTTGCCAAGCCCAGCTACTGCCGTGGCTGGGGCAACGTGTCACGCCTGCCATGCCGATGTGGTGCCCGCAGTGTCCACAAACTTCAACAAGTATGCAAACTTCAAGAAGTATGTCGCACCCTAGGGGCTTTGCGGTTGTCGCGCTTTCACGCCAACCGCTGCAGCGGCACGAGCTCAGCACACTAACAACAGAAGCGGTGCGCAACTCGGCCTGGGGGCGAGTGTGGTTGCCGCAGCGGTGCCTAGAAAAGCACCCCCCCCCGGAGCCCAAGTGGTGTACGTGGATGGCGTGACCACTGCAGCGCCTATCAATGGCACCGCGCCTGCATGCCTACTGAAGAACGACGCTGAGCGCCTGCTACCGCGAGGCGCGCTCACTAGCACACTGTGCCCGAGCGTGCGTGCGCAGGCGCGGTCGTGGATCAGCAGCGCCAGCAAGACGCCCGAGGGCGCAGCGGACGCGCAGCGCAGCAGGGAGTTGCTGCAAGGCAAGCGCCGCCCCCCGTGCCGCCGTGCGCGCATGGGCGCTGTTAACACACACCATGTGGTACTTGAGAGCAGCAATAGACTTATTGTATGTGTTGTATGTGTGTAACGTGGCCTGTGCGCGGGACGCGTTGCGTCTGCAATTGCCGTCATGCGAGCACATGTGCCGCCATGCGTCGTGCCGCCTGAGCAAATGTGCGACCTCAGTATGTGCTGCGGCAGCGCCTCCCCGCATATGTGGGGGGGGGAGTGGGGACTCCTTGTGTGTTGCGCCTGAAGCCGTTGTCAGCGAGAGCGCAGGGCACTCGGCTATGTCCTGCAGTACATGCGACACGAGAACACAACTAGCACCAACCTTTGCATCAGGTGGTGCCTAGGGTCGCTGAGTCAGTCACTTCTTATCATGCCCATCATCTGCCTGGAACGCACTGCGACCCCATCGCGCACGCTAAAGCTGCGCTGCCCCGCCCCTCACAGGTCTCATCCACGAGCTTGTTCTCAACAGCGCGGTGTCCTCCAACTCCCTTGTGCTCGCCGGTAAGCCTCCCCCCCCCCCCCCCTTCCCCCTTCCCCCCCACACCCTCACACACCCCAACAAACCCAGCGCTGCCGCCGTGAGCTTCTCCTTGATGTCGCTGCCGGTCTGGCCACTGGCTGCCAGCAGTGCCGGGAACTCGCCTGACCAGATGTCGTAGTTGTAGTCCGTGAGCGTGATGGTCTTAATGCTGGTGACGCCTGGCTGCGCGCCGCTGGACGCCGCGCCCTTATCAAAAACTGCCCACCATCAGCTCTTGTTCATTGCGTGGCGCCGCCCCGCCGCCCGCCGGCTGCCCTTCTACTTTCCAAGTACTGTAGAAGTGCTGACCGAGTGCGCTGCGCTCGTGCACAGCCCCTCGCACTTGCGGCGCCAAACAGCCTGCGCCGCCGCGTCCCACTTGTATGGAAACACAGCTTGTCAAGTGCATGTGCATGGTGCCGCGCGAGCCAGCGCCACCACTGACGCATCCTGCATGCGCGTGCGCCGGTGCCGCCGCCGCTGCCGCAACAGGGGGCTGCCGGCTTGTGGGCGCGCTGGCGCCGCTGCTGGTCCACCGCACCAGCGTCGCCCCGCAGGACAACCCGCTGCTTGTCCCAGGTGAGCGCCGCACCCCAGCATGCCGCTACCGCGCATACCGATGGCCCATTTTCAGCCATTTCCCTCGCTCTGTGCACCCTGCACTCTCCGCACTTGAGCACCAGGTCAGCACCCTTTCCCTCCCCCCCCCCCACACATGCCGCCGCCGCCGCCGCCTCCGCTGCTGCCGCGCCCCACGCCACCAAACCACCCGCCTCGCGCACACCCTGCTTGAACTGTTGCTGTCCGTTGTGTTCCTGCTGAAGCCGCCATCCCGCTGAACCGTTGTTGTTTCCTGTGTTGTTGCGGGTGCTGTCGTGCGACGCACGCAGCGATGGCGTACGTGTGTGCGGGCCTGCGCGACGAGCGCGCGCGCGCGGCGGCGGCGGCGGCGCTCAAAGGCGTGTGCGTGTCGTGCGAGCGCGCCATCTGCGCCAACGGCGCCGCCGTCGACGCCCTGCTGCCGCAACTCGAGGTGGTGCAGGTGGGTGATGCCACGGCTGCAGTCTCATGCTGTTTTGTGCGCCACGTGCTCGCCCCTGGTGCGCACACAGGAGGAGGTAGTGGGTCTGCTGGGCACACCAGGGACGCTCTTGCAAAGACGGGTGTTTGTGTTGTGGGACGGCGTGGCTGTTGAGGGAGAGGAGCGCCGGGGCAATTCGCCACAGTGACCGTCCCTAGCCGCCATGCAGTGCACTTTCATCCAGAACGGTTCCGTGCGCTTGTACCACAGCAAGGCGATGCGACATGCCACTGAGGTGCGTTTACAAGGAGTGCAGTGTCATTTGCACCACAGAGGCCGCCCATGGCGGCCATGCAGCGCCGCCGGTTCTCAAATTGGAAAATGGGTCGCTGTGCTCCCTGCGGCACGTCACACCGCTTTCCGACGTCATGAAGCATTCCCCTCCATGCCAGATGACTGAACACGCTTCGCCGCCTGCCGCCGTCTCTTCGCTCTGCAGGCTGTGCAGGCGCCCGTCGAGCAGCAGCTCGAGGTGGCAGAAGGGGTGAGGCACACGGCCGCCCCCGCCACTTCTGATGCGCCCGCGTGCTGTCCCTCCCAAACGCAAACACATGTCTGCATCCACATGGCTCACATTTGTACTGGAGCACACTATGCTGCACGTTTTTTCCCCTGTGCGCCCCCCCCCCCCCCCCCCCCCCCCCCCCCCCCCCCC
>JAULBY010063944.1:0-10138 GCA_032358315.1 Ophiocytium majus | reverse complement strand
CAGGGAATTAAAGCGCGTCAACAAAAAATTGATCATTGAAGAGTATCCTCTGAAGACATGGTTTGACGAGGAGTTTTTTGAAACCAAAAAGCTGGTATATATTTATTAATGGGATATCCCATTTTCAATCTTTATTCGAATCACTGAATTTTAGTTCAATAATTATATATTGTACACAAATTATAACGGATGCCTCTACGAAAATTATTGTTTGTGTGCTTGTGGTTTTATGTTCCGGTGTGTTTGGCACAAGGTGTAAAGGGTATTGTACACGATGCTAAAAATGAGCCGGTTGGGTTTGTAACCATTTATTGCAAAGAGTTAAAAAAAGGAACCAACAGCAATGCAGATGGTACGTTTGAATTACAACTTCCGCAAGGCACCCACGTCATTCATTTTCAATCGGTGGGGTATAAAACCAAAACACTTTCGGTAGCAGTAACATCTGGTCCAACACAATTAAAAGTATTGCTTGAAGAACAATCCTATGAGCTAAACGAGGTGAAAATCGGGAGTGGAGGGACCAATCCGGCAGTATGGATTATGCGCAAAGCGATTGCTGCTGCACCTTATTACCGCAGGCAGGTGTTGATGTATGATGCCAAAATTTATTCGAAAGGAAGTGGCAAACTGGATAATATTCCCTTTTTGTTTGAGAAACTATTGAAGAAAGATGGGATTGTGGAAGGCAAAACCTTTTTACTCGAAAGCATCAACGAAGTCAGTTTTACCCAACCCAATACCTATAAAGAAAAAGCACTTTCGGTAAAAAGTTCACTCCCGGCCGAAGGCACCCCGCAGCCCATGCGCATGATACGCGGTAGTATGTACAATACAAGTGATCCCGATTTGGTTTCACCCTTATCGCCCCAGGCATTTTCTGTGTATACCTTTAAGTTGGAGGGTAGTTTTTATGAAGACGGGCGGGAGGTGAACCGCATTAAGGTTACACCCAAACGCAAAGGACAGGATGTACTGGAAGGATATATTTACATTATGGAAGGTTTGTGGTGTTTGCACAGCACCGATTTAAAAACATTTGGCGGTGGTTTCGAAACCAAAATAATAACATCCTTCAGGCCGGTAAACGGGTACGACTTCGTATGGATGCCCGTAACCTATGATATACAGGTAAAGGGCGGATACCTTGGATTTAAAGGGTCGTTCCGCTATTTGTGTTCGGTGGCCAATTATAAAATAAAACTCAATCCCAACCTGGATCATAACTGGGTGAAAAAACAAACCAAAGACCTATCGGCTATTCCTGTTGTAAAAGAAGAAGTGGAAAAACAGAAAGCGCAACAGGAAGTAAAAAAGACCAAACGGCAGGAAGATATTGAGAAGTTATTGGCCAAGGAAGAACTTTCGAAAATGGAAATGTTGAAGTTGGCCAATAAAATGAAACTGGAGTCGGAATCGATGCAGCAAAATGATTTGGAGATTCACAAAGATTCATCGTCCATCACAATGGATAGTTTGGCAACCAAGCGCGATAGCACGTTTTGGCTTGAAAACCGTCCGGTGGCATTAATGGAAAGTGAAGTGGTGAGCTACAAGCAATTTGATTCGGTAGCCACTAAAAAGGAAAAAGACAGCACTGCAAAAAGCAATGATTCGAGTTTTTATTGGATGGGCATTCTTGCCGGAAACGATTGGAAATTTAGCAAAGGACAATACCGGTTTAATTGGAGTGGAATTGTGGGGCAGGGCAGTGAGATATTTGTAAATACAGTGGATGGATGGGGAGCCACTGTGCAATGGTCGGTGGGGAGTGTGCGCAAAGATTCTAAAGAATGGACCTTCACCAATCGGATACGGGTTCCTATTGAACGAAAGGCATTGAATACAATAGGCAGGTTTGAATATTGGTACAAGCCGGTAACATTGGGTAAATTTGATATTGAGGCTGGAACTTACATCAGTGATTTTAACCCTGTTGGCGGGTCATCAATGATTGTAAACAGTTTGATGTTGCTGATTGATCAGCGCAACTTAATGAAATTGTACCAGCATGATTTTGTGCGGGTATCTAATCAAATTGAGCTCACAAATGGGTTGCTCTGGAAAAGTAACCTGGGATGGTTTAACCGGTATGAATTGTGGAATATTCCAAGGTATGCAAGTAAAGAATCGCCTACTGCGAAAATTACACCGAATGAACCTGTTATCGGTTACCATATGCCAACACATCAGGCAACTGTTTTGTACAATTCCTTTTCATATACTCCCCGGCAACGTTACCGCATAGAGCGTGGTAAAAAGCAATATGTGAATGGAAAATGGCCAACGTTTGAATTGGGTATCACCAATGGAATTCCTGACCTGCTAAGCAGTGATGTGGATTTTATGAGTATGCAACTGAGCATTACCGAGCGCATCAAACCCTTACATTGGTTGAGCATTAATGCCAAACTGAGCAATCAGTTTTTTGTATACAACAACGCTTCCTATTTTCCGGATTACACACAGGCAGTGGGTAACCAGTCGCCTATTTTTAACGGTGACCCGTTGTATCGCTTCCGTCAGTTGAGTTATTACCAGTATTCAAATACAACAAGTTTAACAACCCTTCACACCGAATTGGATTTTAAACGATTACTGTTAAAAAGGTTGCCGCTTATTAATATGACATCCATTCGCGAAGTGGTATTTTACAATGGATTGTTCACCCCTTCAAATCGCGTATACCAGGAACTTGGATATGGTGTGGATGAAATCATCGGGTTCATCAGGGTGGATGCATTTGTAGGATTGCAAGGCACTACCTACAATAACTGGGGTGTACGATTGATACTGAACTTAAAACAATTCGATTAGTTTTAGCCTTTGTAAAAAAGCCATTTTCCGATTTCTTTGTAAGAAGCTTTTTTGCCATACATCAAAATACCGATGCGGTAAATGCGGGAGGCAATCCATACTGTTCCAATAAATCCAACAATCATCAGTGCCATTGAAAGGAGCATTTCCCAGGTGGGTACACCAAACGGGATTCGCATCATCATTACAATAGGAGAGGTAAATGGAATAACCGAAAGCCAAAAGGCCAAGGCTCCATTTGGATTGCTCATTACAGCACTTTGCGCCAGCACCAATGCCAATACCAATGGCATGGTAACCGGTAACATAAATTGTTGCGTATCCGTTTCGCTATCCACAGCCGAACCAATTGCGGCAAACAATGAACCGTAAAACAAGTATCCGCTCACAAAATAAAATGCAAACACAGCTAGGATATAGGTATAATTAAATCCCAGCAGTGCTGTTAGGAACTGGCCCAACTCACCTGTTGATGCTGATGTTACACTTTGGGCCATCACATCTTTGGCTTCTGCCGGTATCTCCATTTGGGAGGCAATGAGTCCGGAAGAACCTCCTCCAAAAATGAATCCCAATACAATCCAGATAACAAACTGTGTAAGTCCAACCAATGCAATCCCAATAATTTTACCCATCATCAGTTCAAAAGGTTTTACCGATGATATAATGACTTCAACAATGCGGTTTGTTTTTTCTTCAATAACTCCGCGCATAACCTGTACGCCATACAAAAAGATAAAGATGTAGATTAAAAAAGCACAGGCATATCCGATAACCGTGCTTGCACCCGCACTGCTGTTTTCGGAGCCACTTTCGGTTGCTTTAGCTGTGTTTACGGTAATATTCGTATTGTTAATGGTTTCAATTACCCTGGCATCAATACCACTTTGCACCAATTTGTTTTGGCGTAAAACCTCGGCAAGTTGATCTTCAATATACGATACTGTTCCAAGGCTTGGCTGGTCAGTAGCTACTAGCTGAATATTAACGAGTGTCGTATCAGGAATTGATAGGATAGCATAATAATTCCCTTTCTCTAAAAAGGCTTTGGTATCCTTCGTTTCAGGTATTGCACCATATACAAACTGGATATTTGTTTTCGATTGCAACTTGTCGGTGAAAACGTTACTTGGGTCCACTACATATACTTTTTTCTCGGAATCCCCGATGTCTTTATTTAAGGCGAAAAAAATTATGATACCATAAAATGCAGATATCAGGAGCGGGGCAGCAATGGTCATGATAATGAATGACTTTTTGCGTACGCGAGATAAATACTCACGTTTGATAACAAGTGCTATTTTATTCATGGATAAAAAAGGTGTTGGCCAAATATACCCCCTTTGGGGAATATCGAATAGTTAATCTCGAATTTCGAAATAAAAAGGTGAAACTTCTAATTCTCAAATCTAAAATCTGAAGTTATTCCGAGATTCCTTTTTCGATAAAATCCTGTACTTGTTCAATGGAAAGGCGTTTGGCAATAATCTTTTTGTCTTTGCCCAACAGGTATACCACCGGAGTACTGTACACATCATAATGACGTCTGAAGTTTGACTCGTGGTTAGGGTCATAAACATTGGTCCAAGGCAATTTTTGCTCCCGGATATAGTTTTTCCAGGTAAGGGGATCAACTGTTAAGCTTACAGCATACACGTCAATTTTCTTTTGGGCTTTGGCCTTGATGTCTTTGTTCTGAGCTTTATACAGTTCTAACAAACGTGGCATTTCTTCTTTACACCTTCCGCAGGTAGCATCCCAAAAAATAACTACAGTATAATCACTTTTGATATTGTAAAGTGATTGGTAAACATTTCCCGAGTCGGGCAGGTTAATGTTCTGCGCTTTTTTGCCTAAGAGGTTGTAGCTTAAAATATCAGCCCTGTCGGTAATTTTATAACGCAACGCATCATCTACCCAAAAGGCCCTTGTTTTGTCGGCATAATATTTCTGGGCCATGTGCACAAATACGGCATCCATCCCCATGTATTGAGATGTTTCGTAATAATTGGTAATCCAGAAGATGCACCATTTTGAAATTTCTTTTGATGGAGCGGCTTTGGCTAAAATAAAATCAGCCGCTTTAATAATAGAGTCAGGGATCTGCGGAATAATCTTTAAGATATAGTTTTGCAATTTGGGATGGAAAATGGGCGTACGCACAATCCTGTCATCCGTGAAATCAAAGTTGTCAAAGTAGTGTTCCTTGTAATAATTGTATTGATACATTGAATCAAGCACCTTGCCATTAGCGTCTCTTGGTGGGTCGGGTACGTTTATCTCAACCATCATTTTAAATACTTTGGTAATCAAGAAATTGGGTGTTTCTAAAATGGCTTTTTTGCGGTAATCCGTTACACTCTCTTCTATTTTTCTAACCTTCTCATTGTGTTTACGTGCTTCGGCAGTATCACCTTTTTCTTTGGCTTCCTTCGCTTTTAAATCGATATTGTAAGCTTCCCGGCCGGCTTTGTTGGCAAATTTTGAATAGTTAAAAAAGGCAACGTTTTCGGGTGAACCTTTAATCACCATTTTTTCAATATAATCAGCTGTATCGGTTTCGAGGGTGAACTCCTGTTCTGTTACCACAAAATCAAAAAGCAGGTTTTTGTCTTCATTAGCAATTAAGTATATACCACCTTCCAATGTTTCGTTTCCTTTAAAAATAGCCTTACCTGTTGCATCTGTAACAGCACTGTCCCTGATGTATTGTTTATCACCGTAATAATATCCCAACAATAACTTTTGCTTTGGCATTCCTGTTATTTTAACGGTAATCTGGTAACCATCTTTTGCCAGCAATAGGTTTGCTGTTAGCATGAAGAGTGTAGCAACAATATATTTTACCTTGTTTGTCATGGTATGTTGAATAAATTTAATGCGGTGAAAATAGGTAATTTTTCTAGACAAATATTGAGCCAATGAGGTTTAATAAAATTTTAAGAGGGTGGGTGATTCGGCACGGATAGAACCATTTCATAATCAATTTCTTTTGCCAGAAGAGCAGATATATGGGATTCAAAAAATATTTATGAGCAGCCAATTTGAATACCTTCCGGGTTCATTCATCACTATTGGTATCATTATATGAAGAGATAAATCGATACATTTGCCTCAAAACAACCATCATTTGGAGCAGCAATACCCTCGGGATTTTATACAACAAATTCAAGTTCTTTTTGGCGAAGAGGCCAATGTGTTTTTACAAGCACTTGATAATGATGTTGTAACATCAGTGAGGGTGAATCCTTTCAAACCCACCAGCGTTTTTGCTACTGAGGAAAAAGTGCTGTGGTGTCCAACAGGTTTTAATGTATCCCAACGCCCTGAGTTTGTTTTTGATCCGCTCTTTCATGCAGGAGCTTATTATGTTCAGGAAAGCTCATCCATGTTTTTGCACCAGGCTATTCTTCAGCTAAAGACACGTTATACAAATCCCGTTAAGGTATTGGATTTATGTGCTGCTCCCGGGGGCAAAAGCACTTTAATCGCTTCCCTTCTGGACAATCATGATTTGCTGGTGAGCAATGAAATTATCAAAAGCAGGGTTGGTGTGTTAGAAGAAAACATGATGAAGTGGGGAAATACCAACAGTGTTATTTCCAATAACGATCCCAAATCATTTGCCGCCCTTGGCAATTTTTTCGACATCATTGTGATTGATGCTCCATGCAGTGGCGAGGGCTTGTTCAGACGGGATAAAACAGCCATGCAGGAATGGAGCCTGGATAATGTGGCCCTCTGCGAAAGCAGGCAGCAACGCATTGTTGCCGATATAATGGATTGCTTAAAACCCGGTGGTTTTTTAGTGTATTCTACCTGCACCTTTAATACCAGCGAAAACGAAACAAACATTAAATGGATGCAGGAACAATGGCAACTGGAAAGTGTTGAACTATCTATTGATCCAAGTTGGCCGATTGCTCCATCCATTGATAAAGATATTTTTGCTTACCGGTTTTTACCTCACAAAGTAAAAGGAGAAGGATTGTTTTTGGCATGTTTGCAAAAACCTTTTGAAAGCAGTCATATTCAAACCCGGCCATACAAGCGCAAAGACAAAATGAAAAAGGAACAACTTGAAACGTTGCGCGGATTTTTAACCCATCCTGATGCGTTTGAGTTCTTAATGGTAGGCGACAGAATACATGCTATTCCGCAACAGATGGTCGAAGCTTTTCAGCATTTGCAATTTCATTTGTATTTAAAAAATGCAGGAATTTTTATGGGTTCATTTATGAAAAACGAGTTGCTTCCTTCGCATCATCTGGCATTGAGCAGCGAGTTGTCGCAATCGGTGCAAAGGCTCGAAATTACAAAGGATGATGCCATTCGTTTTTTACGAAAAGACAATTTAACATTAGATACCGACTTGCGTGGCTGGACGGTTTTAACATACCGGCAGTTGCCATTGGGCTGGGTAAAATTATTACCCAACAGGCTCAACAATTATTTACCTTCACACCTTCGAATAGTTAAAGAATACAAGTATGCAACGTAGACCGAAAAAGACACATCACGCCAAAGGCAGGAAAGAAAAAGAAGAAAAGCCGGAGCGCGATTATAGCAAGGTAAAACTGTTTCCTAATTTGATGAATGCCGTTTTAACATGCACCCGTCAGATATTTTTCGAGAAAAAATATGCTGATAAGGCAATTGAACGCATGCTGAAATCCAATTCGCAATGGGGTGCCCGCGACAGGGCGTTTATTGCCGAATATACGTATGATATGGTGCGCTGGTGGCGCTTGTTACAATACATGAGCGGTATTAAAGAAAATGAAACCGGTATCAAGATGCCGATGATGTTTGCCGCTTTGTGGGTGTGGAACGGACATGATTTGCCGGAGTGGGATGAGTTTAAAGGGTTTGATAAAGCCAAAATGTTTCGCCTGTTTGATGATGCACAAAACCAGCGCAAAATCAGGGAGTCCATTCCCGATTGGCTGGATGCGCTTGGTGAACGGGAGCTTGGTCCGAAATGGGATGCCGAAATGCGCGCCTTAAATAACCAAGCGGATCTTGTTGTAAGGGCAAATACACTCAAAATTACGCGCAATTCGGTATTGCGGTTATTGGAAGATGAACATATTGAAGCAAGTCCGCTGGATGATGTAAAGGATGCCATTGTGTTGCACCAGCGTGTCAACTTATTCAGCACCCGGTTTATCAAAGATGGTTTGGTTGAGGTGCAGGATGCTGCCTCGCAACTCGTTGCTGAATATTTGGAAGTAGAGCCCGGCATGCGTGTAATTGATGCCTGTGCAGGTGCCGGAGGAAAATCATTGCACCTGGCTGCACTCATGCAAAATAAAGGTAGGTTGATATCAATGGATATTGAAGAGTTTAAACTGGAAGAACTTAAAAAGCGTGCGCGCAGGGCAGGAGTGGGCAATATTGAAACACGGGTAATTGAAGGAAGTAAAACCATTAAACGTTTGCACGAAACGGCCGACAGGTTATTATTGGATGTGCCCTGCAGTGGCTTAGGTGTGCTGCGCAGAAACCCAGATGCTAAATGGAAGCTGGGCTTGGATTTTATTGTGAGCATTCGCAAAACCCAGCAGGAAATATTGCAAAATTATTCGGCTATGTTGAAGCCGGGTGGTAAAATGGTATACGCTACCTGCAGTATTTTACCCAGCGAAGATGAGCTACAGGTTGAAACTTTTTTAGCGGCCAATCCAAATTTTACATTGGAACGGCAAGAGCGTATTTCTGTTGCTGAGACAGGTTTTGATGGGTTTTACATGGCGTTGCTGAGCAAAAAATAACGTGCTTGTTAAGTAAACGAATGCTATATTCGAGGATATGAAAGTATTGTTAACACCCCGAATTTTGCTGCTTCTTATTTTAACTGGCATCTGGCAAAACGTTTTTGGATATATATCCCCACCTAATTTAGCATCACCCGGTCCTGGTGGTCTTGTAAAAACGTTTGAAGCCTACCTTTCTCTTTACAGCGTATCAGGTGCTAAAGGTTATCAGGTTCAATATGATATTGTCAATACCTTTAACAGCAACTCATTAGTACAAGATACAAGTTCAACTACCTATGGTATTTATACCAAGTCGTTGCGCAAAGGACAAACGTATTATTGGCGGGCACGTGCCTATAAACAGGGAGATACTTCTGACTGGTCTGTTGTGAGGGATTTTACGGTTTTTACCAAAATGGAATTATCTGCTCCTGCAAATGGTACAACAGGTATCATCAGAACATTACAGTCCTCTTATTTAAATTACAAAACCCATATAACGTATCTTCTTGAGGCAGATACAAGCCAAAACTTTGATTCACCTTTGAGGGTATTTAAATCGCAAGATTCACCTTATCTGATAGATACACCATTGTTCAGGTTTGGTGGATATGTTTATTGGCGGGCCACTGCTGTGAATGAACAAGGCGACACCTTATTATGGTCGGATACGTGGAAATATACGTTTTACACGCAACCAACAATAGATGCGCTTTCATCTAACACAGAGCCTGAGTTTATAATCAGTTGGCCTAGCACCGCTTTGGCCGAAGTTGTATTGCAGGTTGATACCAATAGCAACTTTAATTCTCCTTTGCTGGTTGAAAGAATATTGCCACCCTATACATTACGCGACACATTGAATGACTTACTTTTTGGTAAAAAGTATTACTACCGCATTCGCGCAAAATTTGATACAAGTTATTCGTCCTGGTCGCTTACAAAATTTGTTACGGTTCTCCCCAACGGTGCAATCAATTCGCCTATTAATATTGGCGATGTGGGCGTATTAAATGTAACATTTGGCTGGACCAAATTAGACGGAAGTACCGTTCAGTTTCAATTGTCTAAGTCTTCTGATTATTCACAACTGATGAAGGATACAATGAACTTGTCGGGTACAAGTTATCTGTATCCACCAACGTTGGATTTAAATACCAGGTATTATTTCAGAATACGCTATATGCATGCCAAAGATACCACAGCCTGGCTTACCCGAACTTTTATAACCTATACCGGGCAGGTAAATGTTGGAACTCCTAATGATTGGAATATGGCGGAAGAGGTGAGACCAAGATTCAGGTTTAGGGAAGTTCCCTGGGCAACATCTTATGTGTTGGAAATTGATACAGGAACCGTTTTTCCTGACACGCCCTCATCATTTTTCATTCAAATAGATTCATTTGTATTTGATGGGTCGTATTATTCGTATGCCGATACCTCATTGATGTACAATCAAAGTTATGTTTGGCGCATATATGCCATGAAAGGTGCTGAGGCGGCAGAACCCTCATTACCCCGAAGATTTAAAACACAATCGGCTCCTGTTAATTATTATCCAT
>JAULBY010063933.1:0-10138 GCA_032358315.1 Ophiocytium majus | reverse complement strand
GTAACTGTACCCCCCCCTTGTTTTGGCCAAATCAAATAACTTGACCCGGTAAAACTACTTCGGTACTAGACGGTACTACACGCTACAAGAAGGATGTTATATTTAAAATTGCAATGTTATGGTTCGTCCAGCAGCCCCTCAAAGTCCAACTCGCTTCTCGGTGTCATAGTACCTGTGCACCCACCCGTCGGAACAAAATTTTGAATTCATTGCTTCGAAATACTGCAAGAAGTATGAAATATTTATTTGCGATGATATGATTCCTCCAGCAGTCCCTCGAAGTCCAACTTGCGCTTCTCGGCATCGTAGTACCTGCACCACCACGCGGCGAGGCATTTTTCAGATGAATTATCATTTCAAATTATACTTCAAAGTAATCATAATTTATTAATAATACAGTAGTACTACAGTAGTAGCAGTAGTACTTCAAGTTATGCGGTACTTCCAGCAGGTCCTCAAAGGTAAACGCGCGCTTCTCGGCTGTAGTAGTTGCACTCCCACGCAGCGGGGCATCTTCTGAATTGGTTACCATTTCATAGCAGGTATTTATTTTGTGGAAAATCATGTGGTTCCTCCAGCAGCTCATCACACTTCACAACAATGATTTTTACACTACCAGTAGCAGTACTCTCGAAATTGTGCGGTTCCTCCAGCAGCCCCTCAAAGTCCAACTCGCGCCTCTGTGTGTCAGTACCTGTGCGACGACGCGGCGGGGCAAATTTTGAATTGATTGATGTATATTTGAATTGGTGTGGGGGTTCCGCAGGTCCTCAAAGTTCTTTTCACGCTTCACAGTGCCCCAGTGCCTGTGCGACTGCGTGGCGAGGCACTTTTGGAACTGATCATCACTTCCATTTTGTTCTGAAGTTGGAATTATGTGAGAAACAAGTTGAAGGTACAGTTACAAAACTCATGATTACTTCTTGGCAGGCGGCAGCGTTGGCCACATTTAGTAATAATGAAGAATACCCAGACACCGGTATTGTTATACTGTTCTACTGTATTACCAGCGTTGCTCGCAGCCTGCCGCAGTCGAGAGTGTGCAGCATTGATTGACAGCACCCTCGCCGCAATAATGCAACATCACTACAAGTGCAAGTTCTTGAAGTATGTAAACCACATACTTTGAAGTATAAATGGAGACAGCACAATACTTGTGTTGTAACACCAACGCACGTGCACATTTTACCATAGCAAAATGCAATTATTGCAGTTCAAACAGGACTTGATTTTTTAGTTGGATTTCCACCTTGTGGGGGGGAACACTGAATTTCAGAAATGTCGATAATATTTGCCTTGGGTCATTTATGGTTTGTGGGGAGGATATTCAATAGGTGATACGACTTGAAATCGTTGTTATAGCTTTAATTACATTTCGCCGCTTTGTTATTACAGCTATAGTAATTATTCATCAAGCATCATTGCATAAAGATGGGTCCAATAATCCATCCGGAATTGACGACAACCAGTTTTTGCCGATATTGCATGTTGAAGCTTTTAGCCTTTTTAGTCCTTATCGGTGTACATGTACACATGTACATCAGTGAATTATTGAACCCACCTTCATGAAATAATGCTAAATGAATAAATACTTTAGCTGTAATAACGAAAGACAAAACATAATGAAAACTAAAACGACAATTCAAGTCAGATTACCTACTGAATATCCTCCCATAATCATACAACGATTTCATTACCTACACCTGGAGTTGCAGAAAATAAACTTTGTTCCTCACTGGTCGAGTAGTCCTGCGCCGACAACGTGTCAGGAGCGTAGCACACACGTGTGTGATCAAGACAACGCACTTTGCTAAATAAATAACTACTGTGTGATAACAACGACAAAAAAAATGCAAACTAAAACGATGTGAACTCGGATCACCTGCTGAATATCCTCCCCATAACCACATTACGATTTCGTTACCTACACCTGGAATTGCGGAAAATTTAATAATTTATTTGCGTAGCTCACTGGTCGGCAGTGCCGCGCCGACAACGTGTCATGAGGATCAGCGTTGCACACACCAGCAGCGGCGCTTGCTTGCCCTGACCTAGGGCGCTGTGGGTGACTGCATGTTGCACTGCTGAGCATGGCTGTGGCTGAGGAGGTCGGCAATTGATTCATTTCCCCCGTTCTACGCCAACCGTTATAACAAGGGTCCACCACTGAACGGCACAGCTCATGCACGGGTAGCAAGGGTAGCAGGTGTAGCCTCCCCTTGCAGCGGGCACCACCAAAGTAGCAGCAGCGGTGCTAGTGATGTTGGCGGTAAAACCATCTAGACGAGCCACAGCGATGATGCATAAAAACTATTCAAGAACATTTTCAAGTAAAAAATCGGGGGGGGGGAATCCATCTCGTCGTTCCCTTGGACATGCCACTCCTGGCAGCGTCCCTACAGTACACGTAGCAGCATTGAGCTTACGATGAAGGGCTGCGGTTCCATGTGTGCTCACTGCCAGGCATACAACAGTCGAGGGTGTTGGTGCATATACACACATAAACAGTGCAGGTGGTGCAGTGGTATTAATACAGAATGTCAAGACAGCAAGTGGTCATGAAGGTGCGTGCTCGACATCCCTGGCCGGATTGCATGCATGAAAAAACGGCTTCAGAAGCACTATTATTTTGATAGTCCATTTGTACAGTGCAAGGTACAGATGCACGCCTAACGCACCTCTTATATATATATACATACATTAAATACATTTACTTCAGAAGTACCGGCACCATAATAATTACTCGCAAGTGCTCCACAGCACTACAGTAGAAATGTTACGGCACATGAATACGAAGTTAGAAGAGCCTGCCACGCACCTGTATGTGCGCAGGTCAATCCTGTCAGCCCCAGAGGCATCCCTTGCCACTGCACCAGTCCGCAATCGCAGCATGACAGCGGGAACAGCCAAGGCACAAGCAGTGAGCTTTCAAGCACACCAAAGGGTGGGCAGCTAACCCAATTCCGCCACGCTGTCTGGTGTGCATGACATGCTGAGAGGCTGCAGCGTAGCATGCCCAGCAAGGAGAGTTACTGTCATTTATAAATTACTCGAAGTTGAAGTAATGCATGTGGGTGACAGTGACGCCAGACAAACCGCTGAGCACACAGCATGGATATACACTTCAGGTATGCATAGGTACTTCAAGTATGTGCCACATGCACGACAATGGTGGCGTTGTGTGTAAAGGTGTGCCCACCATTGGCATGGTTGGGCACTTCAAGTACTTCAAAGTGTATGCACGTCATGTACATGTGCCCACATGCCAGCAATGACGGCATTTTGTGCCCACCATTGGGATGGTTTGGCCATGTCTGCTGGGAGTAGTAGACCACTATCTTGTCGCGCCCCTGGGCGGCATCGCGCCTTCGCAGCAGCTCAAAGCCCAGCCGCAGAGCACCTGCGCACATAGTTTCATACAGCAATTAAATAGCATAAATAGCAATATCGTGTGGTGTCAGTAGCAGCAGCTCAAAGCCCAGCCGCAGAACACGTGTGAACATAGTTTTGATGATAAATTTCAACAGCAATATATTGTGTGGTGTCGGTAGCAGCAGCTTAAAGCGCAGCCGAAGAGCGCCTGCGCACATGGTTTCATAGTAATTAAATAGCAATCTTGTGTGGTGTCAGTCGCAGCAGCCCAAAGCCCAGTCAAAGAGCACCTGCGCACATAATTTGATAATAAGTTTCAGTAGCAATGTCAAGTGGTGTCAGTGGCAGCAGCTCAAAAGGCCAGCCGTAGAGCACCTGCGCACATAGTCGCCTTCAAAAATTCGAATAGAAATGTCATGTGGTGTAACTCGCAGCCCAGCTGCAGAGCACCTGCGCATATACTAGAAGTAGTTTGTGGCAGCTACATCTGCCCATGTCATCCCAGTATGCTGCATCCTATGTAGTGTAACCCCAAGCATTCATAAAAAACTGTTAACAAATCAATTAATGCGCACATGATGTTGTCTCTGTCAAACAATACCGCGTGTGCATTGCCTGATATTGGCATGTGCATAAATGCCGTCCACCTACTTTAGTAGGCACACAGCTGGGGTGTCATATATTTCGAATGAAGTACTTCACTACTTGAAATATACATAACATCAATGTACGCGTACATACATATTATATACTACTGAAGTATATATGAAAGAAACCAAAAAGGTGACTGAGCCCATATATGTAACATATACTACAGTAGTAACATACATACTTCATAAGTACATATTCATTGAAGTATACATGATGTATGTACACATGCACCGCGCCCATACTTTACATCAACCACAAGTAGACCACTCGTGTGCGGCACCACTTACCAGTGCCGCCCACCACTTGGACCGTGAAACACATACATGTTGATGACATGTGTACATGTATGCACTGCGTTACATGTACTCTCCTCAAACAAGTGCACGTACATGAACACTGCTGAAGTGAGTACGTGCACACGAGCTGCGTGGCGCCACTTACCAGCGCCGCCAAGCGCTTGAACCGTGGCAATGCATACATGTTTATGACACATGTACAGGTATACAGTGGGTTACATGTACTTGTCTTCGGTAAGTACATGCATGTACACTGCTAAGTAAGCACGTGCACACAAGCCCCACTTACCAGTGCCGCCAAGCGCTTGAACCGTGGCAATGCGCCCCTCCTTCACAGCCGTGCACTCCGCGCCAAACAGCAGCTCGCGGGTCAGCGCCTGTCACAGCACGCATTGAAGTTGGAGTTAATTTACAATAACTTCAAATCGATGTTGCCGAGCTGAGTCGCATGTGGTCGGCCTGGCATGTTCCTTTAGGGCGGCGCTTTGCGCGTACCACACTGTCAGCACCTATTCCTAAACATTTTCAAGCAAGTTTTACCAGTATAACAAAAATATTACCATAAAATTGCAGGATGTACCTCTGAAGTAATTTGCAAGAAGGTTGTCACTTTGCTAGCAGCAGGTGCAGGCCGGCAGCACCAAAATGCAGCTTGCGCATGAGACATGAGGCAGAGCAGATGTTGAGCCTTACCTTCGGTTACACAACGCTCAAGGTTGGTGTATACATGATATTACACATGTACTTCGCAGTACTTCAAAGTCATTTCAAGAAGTGTGTACACACGTGGCATAATCACACGGTATGACATCGGCTGCACGATGGGTGTTGAGACAGCAGCAGAAGGATATTGGTAGTGTTACTTCTGAAGGTAAGTAAAAAAGGACAGCCATGCCATTGTGCCATTGCGCACAAAATGCCAGGGCTGTGTGTGTAGCTGCTCCCCCGCACCACCAGCGATAAAATGGAGGGAGCACCGCACCTGTGAATGTTCGATGAATGTAGCACTGGTACAATCATACTGCAACCTGGTGTATGGCTACACACATTCGACAAAACATCTATTTTGCTGTCCTTGAGTGCATATACTTCGAGAAATGAAGTACGTGTACGAAGTATATAAATACATCTGAAGCAAGTGAGATGCATACATACTTCTTGTTGCAGTACACTATAATACTTTCACACATGCACACAAATTACAAACCCTGTAAGGGTGGACACACGTGCAGCGCCATATGATGCGGTCACACTAGAGCAGAATACTTGCTTTCGTAGGTCTACTAAAAGGGCTACACGGTAATGCTTGCCTTAAAAAATCACACCTTTCTACACCTCCGCACGTGCACGTAATTCCATGCCAAAAAACACAAGTTATCGATAACAACGCCTCCTGCAGGTACCTACTGAGGTACACAGGGGCCCGCACACACACTTCCCTGTAATCCAACACTTTTGAAGTGGTACCTTTTACCAGTATATAAATTGTAGTGGGTTTATGTGCTCGCTCACCTGGAACTCCTTAGACCCGTCAATGGGCAGGTACTCGTGGTTGTACCCGGGGTCTTGTGTGATGCGCCGCTCAGCCTCCAGCACGGTGGGCAGAGGCCAGGGCTTCCCAGCCTCATCCCTGTACGCGCCCACAATGACATCCACCTGTGTGCACATAAAACACAGTATATAAGACAGTATACTTTTACTGAAGTATATGAGAGGTGGGCACATGGACTCAGACCTGAGTATTTCGATATTTCAGAGTAGTGACCAATGAAGTTTCTGTATAGGCACTGCAAGCAACACACAGTTACACGCGGAAATATAGGAGGGATACGAATTGACGGGCTGCAATACACATGGCACCAGAGGCCAGCAGTTGGCAGGCTAATGCGGCAGGCGGCGACAGACGCATTCACCTGTGTGCGCACATGAAAGCACTACAAAATACTGGCATGTGATAGCATAGAAGTGCATAAGTCGTGCTAACAAGTGCGCGGCGCTGTCCAGTTGGTCAACCACTCTACAGCTCTTTACGGCACAAATGAAGGACACCAGTAGTGGCAGGTGCTGCAGGTATGCATACGTCAACAGCACCATATACTATTTGCCAGCATGCACAGCGTACCATACATGTAAAATAATTTACTTGAAACACTTGAAGACATATACTTTGGGCACAAATGCATACTCTGAAGTACTTCGTAGTACTTCTGAAGTCGTACATACGAAGTATTATAATAATTTGGCAGACAGCCCTTGCATGCGATGAACCGCCATTGGCGTACTGCAAGTTCGCACAAGCGGCAGCGGTGCAGCATGTCATCTCTACAAAGCAGCCTCCATGAACCGCACCAGAGGGACCAGCGCTGCACACACAGCATTGCTGCCCCCAAAAAGTAGCCCACCAAAGTTCAACATTGCAGTGCAGCCTGCAAGGGCACCATTTGTTAACAACACCAGGTAGGCGGATCACCCCATGGGCTTTGGCCTGGCATTTTGCCCCAGCGACGGCGGGATCCGGGCTCAGCAACCTTTTAGGTTTCTTTCACAGAAAAAGCAAGCAGCATACTTCAACATTGGAGCAGGAAAAACAGCATAACTTCAACATTGGAGTAGAAAAGCAGCATAACTTTAACATCAGAGTAGAAAAAGCAGCAAAACTTCAACATCGGAGTAGAAAAAGCAGCATAACTCCAACATTGGATAGAAAAAGCAGCACAATTTCAACATTGAAGTACTGCACCTTGTACTCCGCCGGGTCCTCGTTGAAGAGCACCGTCAGCCCCAGCAGCGCATCAGGGGGGCCCGCCTGCAGCAAGCGCCGCAGCACAGCACAGCCACCGCAACAAGAGCACACGTCATTTCTGCTGCTGCTGCCAACTGTGCAGCGCAGGCGCAGTGGCGGCGTCGCTGACACTTTGCAGATGGGCCCGACCACGCACTGGAGGTGCCTGCTGCTGGCTGCACGCCAGTGCGTAAGCTCCAGTCTGCTCGTCTTGTGTAACGGGCTGCGTGGAGGCAGCCATGCTCGGCACTAGCATGTACAGACTGGGCATGAGCCACCATGTACTACTTGAACTACTTCAGAAGTACTTGAAGTATGCAATAACGTTCCATGCGGTGCCACCATACATGTGCGATGATGTACACCGACGCCACCGCCTGAGGCTTTTTGAGGGTGGCTGCAAAATAAACATGGACTTTGCTATGGACTCTATTAGCAACCGATAGTCATGATCGCCCCTACAGGGGGCAGTTGCAGATGCGGAAGTGGGTAACATGCACCCCCCCCCCCACCCGGTGCAACATTATCATGGCATGCAAAAATGGTGCGGCACTGGTGCCTGCCTCAAGGGAGTGAACGCTTGACGCAGCTGCTCCACGCAGCCACACCAGCGCAGGCCTGAGCCTAGCACGCACTCTGCTGCTACCGGACCCTTGCGTGTCACGTAAGTAAGGTGTGCACAAGCACCAGATGGTGTGGTCGTTGGTGGCTTGCGAAGTTCAAGCACGCCGCCAACCCAGTGACTGCACCACTGCTGCAGCTGCTGCACCGCCCTTGTGCTGTGCTTCATTAAGGCGGTACTGGCGTCGCCTCGCGCTTGCCGCACCCTAGCTGTGATGCGCTGGGCGCTGGCCTTACCACCAAGCGGAGGAAGGGGAACTCAAAAGATTTCGGTGTTCACAGTTCAATGATGTGAAAGAAACCAAAAAGGTGACTGAGCCCAGGAACTCCCGTGGCTGGGGCAGAAAGCCAGGCCGAAGCCTGTGTGGTGATCTACGCGTGGTGCTCTTGTATGATTCCTGGCCCACCGTAGCAAGTTATTGCACATGTTATGGAAAGAAAAAAATGCTCATGTACTTCAAGTATACGTTTGCGTGCAACCCTAGTGACGAGTGCAAGGCGTTTAGAGCCGCGCCATAGGCAGCAATGCAGTTTTGGTTTGGCACTCACGCATGCATGGCTGCAACGAGGTTTGTAAACACCCACACTGGTCAGAGGAACTCAGGTCATCTGTGAACCCAGGCCAAAACCGAAAACCTTGTGATGTGAACAGTACTGCATAGTTCAAGTATACTAAGTAGTACAAGTACTACTGTACTACTGTAGTACTTCCGAAGTACTTCTAGAAGTACTTGCGAAGTATACACATGTACACATACATTCCATTGGACTGGAACTGTGTCGTGTGTCGCTTGTGTGAGTGTTCACAGTCCCTGCTCAGTGGCAGTGAGCATGCGCAACTTGGGAGCACTGACTCTGACGTGCAATAGCACCAGCACTTGGCCGCACGACAGCAGTGCGTTGACCACTTTTGACACTGCGCATGCACAGCTGCACGGTCTCGCCGCCACGGTTCAGCGATAACAGCGGTTTGAACAACCGGCCTACGGTGGCAGCGATGCTGCTACCGGTAGGGGGGGGGTGGTGGCTCCTGCACGCCATGCGCTGCGACGCAACCCTGCTGCGCAAAAGCATGCCCTCATGCGCCATGTCAACGCCAGCGCCCGCACACAGCAGCATGGCGGGCACGGCAAACGCCACAGTGGCAGCAAGTGCAGCACAGCGCAGCAAAACACCCGACACACGGTTACAGCCACCCAACAGAAAAGGTGCAGGCTGCGCGCACCGCTGTGTTGCGAATAAAATCCGCGCGCGGCGCGATGACAAAGTGCACTGAGCGCCCAAGGTCTACATGAAACAACCATGACCGGCAGCCCAGAGGGAATGCCGCACCGCCCCCGGTGCAGCAAATCCAAGCCAGCCCCCGACCCAGTCACATCGCGGGCTGCAGCTGCCACAAGCACAGCCGCAGCCGCCGCCGCTGCGCACGGCCACTACTCTGCAGCGTGCAAGAGTGCGCACCTTTGCCACACACTGCTGACGGCCAGTCACCGCCGGCGCCTGCCGCCTTCGCCGCCGCTGCGCCGCTTATCAACCGGCCGCGGCTTCTCAGCAGAGCGCGGCGGCGCGGCGGCGGCGGCGGCGCTGCTGGCAGTACTGCCACGCCTGCTTGCCGCCGCGCCCGCCGCTACCTGCGAGGCGGTGGCCGCAGCGCGTGTGCTGTCGCTGCCGCGGCGGCGCTTGGCATTATGGGTTGGCTCCTGGTCCTGGGAGTGTCCATTCTGGGCGTCGCCGGCCGTGGCGCTGCTGCTGCTGCAGGCGCGCGCAGCCAGGAAGCAGCAGCGGTGTGGCGCACGAGCAACCGGGATATGAGAGTGTGAGAGTCCCCCACCTCCGCTGTGGTACTGCCTCGTATACGTATTTGACACTTCTCAAGGATATACCATAACTTTTACAACCAATAATACTTCGATGCCATACCAAGTGCATGGTAAGCATGCGTGACACGGAGTACCGGTTCGATGTGACCCACAAATGTGTACCATGACTACGGGTGTACGCGATGGCCGTGAGCTCACCCCGCCGCCGCGCCCCCGTCGCCCCAGTCCTCCACCTCCGCTGTGGTACTTACTGCACTGCCTCTGAAGCATATTTGTGTACCATAACTTTCAGAACAAATGCTTCAGTGCCAACATGCGTGATACGGAGTGCCGGTATGACTATGCGATGACCGTGAGCTCACACCGCAGCTGCGCCCCCGTCGCGCCAGTCCTCCACCTCCACCACCGCCAAGTCCACAAACTCCCACAGCACATCCGACAGCACACCCACTTCTAAAGTACTACACTGTACTGTACCATTAGTCCCATATGTTTTTTCGCACTTTTTTCAGCGGCGCTGCAACCTGCTTAAAACATGTCCGTTCGCGCTAGGGCCGATTTATGACGTGCACCAACCCTGGAACTGTGCCGTGTCA
>JAULBY010063922.1:0-10138 GCA_032358315.1 Ophiocytium majus | reverse complement strand
GGGCGTGCTGTAGCGGTGCTCGCTCCCCGGGCTCTTTTGCAGGCTGCGCAGCTCCAGCACCTCCAGGTGCAGCTCCTCCGCCTTCTGCAGGGTGGCCTTGTGGTTGGCCATCAGCTCCCTGTTCTGGGCCTCGAGCCGCTTGGTCTGGCTGTGGTGCTGAGCGGTGATGTCGTCAACGCGCTGCTGGAGCTCTTGAGCGTTGTACTTGGACATGTTCTTGGAGAGGGTGTTGATCTTGGCGGCGAACTCGTTGTTGCGCTCCGCGTCACGTGCAGCTTGGGCTTGGGCAATCTTGAGGTCGCGCTGGATACAGACTTCATTCCCGCCAAAACGCAGCTCGTGCTCAGCAGCAGCGCAGCTGCGGCGGCAGGAGCTCTTGTGTGCACTGCGGCAGAACGAGCGGGTCGCTGTGCCATCTCGTTGTTGAGCCCTTGTGACCACCTACCTGCACGGGGCTGCATCTACCCCAAGTCCTCTGGTGCACAGGAACCCCGCAGGTGCAGGTGCAGTAGGTCGTCCCATAAAAACGGAACCTTGTCGTCGGCGTTTCACGATTCCTGCACCAGGCGCAAGAGGCGGGACTGCACCAGCCGCAGTTACCAGAGGATGAAGCCGCGCAGCACCAAACCAACCGTGTCCCCAGTAGCATGTCATGCCAGCGCCGTCGATGTCCACTGCAGTGCTTGGCCGACCCGGTGCTGGCTGCCTGCTCTCATCCTCTCTTTGTTGTCGGCAGCAGCCGGAGTCCTCGCATGGACTCACGAGCAGCGCACGGGCAGGATGCTCGACAACGCCGGCAGCCTGGTGGGCACCGGGTACAGCGGCAGCGGCGACTGCAAAAAGACCCAGACAAGCAGGACATAGAGAACAAAGGTCCCATCCCACGCGGCGAATACACCATCGAGGGAGAACGCAATTACCCCACCTGGTGCACCCTGCCGCTCAGACCCAGCTTCAGAATGGCTCGCTCTGGATTCCTTATCCACGGCGACAACAACAGGGGCGACGATTCGGCCAGCAAGGGCTGCATCATCCTGGGCCTCGACGTGCGCCGCAAAATCGCCGATTCAGGCGACAACAGGTTGGAGGTGGTGAGTGGGTAGCTATGCAGGCGTCCGACAACTTCAATCCCATGGTGAGCGGTTGGTACGCGCCATCTCCTGTACCAAGTTCTCACTAACCTCAGTCTCCTGCAAGCTAGACGCACTAGGTCGGCGGCTGTGTATCTCGAGCCACAACTTCTCACTTCTTCCCACCGCCAAAGCAGCTTCGGCATTGCGGAGCGCAGCATGAGCCCCACTTCATTAGGTGCCTAGTCCCAAACTCACCTGCCTAGCTCGTGCTTCGGTGTGCGCAGCTGTACCCCTGCTGCGCCGAGCACAGCACACTCTAATCCCCTGGCAAGCCAGTGCGTGCCTCACTGGTTGCATGAGCGCTCTCTCTCTCTGACCGGGCTCCCCTTTGAAGTACCGTAACAAGGGGGGAGGGGGCGACAGGGCTTGCTACATGCGGCCGTTGTGCAATAGTTTTGCTGCATGCATGCATGCCGTGACCGCACTTTGTGACAGGTACAAGTGCCGCTATTCATCTCGCGGAGAGTGCACGTCGCGCTCACTTTAAGATGTGTTACCGCTGTCTGTCGCCTGCGCCACCCAGCTGATGATGATGTGGCGGGGAACCCCGAGGCGCCCTTCACTTCTGAGCAGACGAAAGCGCTGCAGGCGGTGATGGTCAGCGCCATGTACCGCAGGCATTGTCAAGCAGAACGGTGAGCTGTCTGTGCAGGAAGCCACTCATGCACCCGCATGCGTCAGTGTCGCTGCAGGCGCACCAGCGTTTTTGCAGCCACGCACGAGTGTGCACTCGCACTGCCTGGCACTTCGAGCCTGTCTGGGACGTAAAAGTGGCGACATCAACTGCGTTGGCATGCTGGCGCGCACTGCAGCACTGCGCAGATGTGGACACGAATAAAATGGCTGATGCACTTGCACCCCCACCATGTACCACGCCATGTCGGCCCGTGCAGACGACTAGGATGTGGCGCAGAGCGTGCTTCGGCGGAGTGGTGACACATGTCAGCCTTTGCAGTGGCACGGGACGCTGGGCCGCGGGTTGTCCAGCGGCGCAGCAGCACGGTGGTTGGTGTGCATATCCGCACTATACTGGCGTGTGATATTGACCCCTGGACTGCGACAGCGCACCAGCGGGTCTTTGCTGACGTGGGAATACTTGTGGACTCTTTTGAGAGATGGGCAGTGGTGGCGCGTGTGAGGGGGCTGGAGGCGTGCAAGCTCACCAACGCCACGCCATGTACCGACTTTGTGAAGGGAGTTCAGGTTGACGGCGAGGGCGCACGGCTCATGGAAGCCGCGGCTCGCGTCGCGGTGCAAGTTGCCGGCGCCTGTACATGTACTTGACAGTGTGCCGCAAATGCTGCGGGCACCAGCGTATGCAGCTGCATGCAAGCACTGGCTTGAAGCCAAGCACTGCGTGTGTGTGACCGTGCTACGGGGCACGGACCGTACAAAGTTATGCGGCAGAAAGCACGTGTACTTGGTCACGCTGCCCATGGGGCGCGGGCGTGCATGGTGCGTTGCAACGATACGGATGCGTAACTGAATGCGGTGTGCTTGGACGCGCAGCCGCTTTCCATGTGACAGGTCCTGTCGCTCTCACACGCTGTACAAACTGTGTTGCTGCATTTCAAGCACGCTTGGCAAGTACAAATCACTGCACAGTGTGGGCGTGCCGCATGGCAGTTCCGTGCTGTGCTGGCCTGGCAAAATACCACGCACTGCTTTGTGTCGCATCCGCATGACTGTGGCGCACTTGCACACCAGCTGACGTTGCGCGAAGCAGCATGTATGCACACACATGGGAGGAATGCTCAGGCTTACATATGTTGCCATCACAACATTGCAGACGCCACACTTCTGCCGCAGCTGGGGCCACGTGCACAGAGCACTTCCAATGGCAACGTCAAGAGAGAGCGGCGCCCTAGCCGCAGCGACATTTCACCGCTGGCGATGTACCCTCCGGTATGTGATTTCATTGACTCCGAAACAAAACAAGTCGCGGGGGGGAACGCGCGCCACATTTACACACGGGCGGCGGCCATGCAGGGCGGCTCCTCTGCTCCACGGCAGGGACAGCTGCCAGCACGCGCGTCACCGAGCGCACACCTGTCGCGGCTGCGGCAACGGCCACTGCCACGCCTATACGTGGACACCTGCGCTGCTACTCGGCTACATTCGGCTGTTCTGCACGGTGAACAGCAGTATGTCCACAGCACCGGCCTGAAGGGGGAGGGCAACAGGAGCAGGGCTGCATGTGAGCGAGCGAATTGCAGTCGGCGGCGCAGCCAGGTACCACCAGCGCGTGTACTTTCATTGACCTTCGCTCGGGGCGAAGGAAGTCGTGGGCATATGGGGTACAGTTGAAAGGAGGTCAACCAAGTACAACTGAAACCGTAGCGGCCTACACGGTACTACAGTACCAGCACCGCATGGCACCAGAGCGCCCAGCCCGCTGCCTGCACTGGAGGCAGATTTGAGGCTGCACAGCTGTACACACCAAGCCTGTGCAAGACATGAGCCGAATCCGCCGTGAAGCGGCGCGAGCGCATGCGGCAGTTGACCAGCACCACGTGGCCAGGTAGTAAAATTTTGAGTTCTGGGGGCCCGCGGCTGTGGTGGTGGCTACACAAGCGCGGGCTGTGCGACCGCAGACGCACCGCACGCATGTGTGAAAAGCAGGTGATGCGCGCGGCAAAAGTGCGGCTAAGTGTGCGTGTGGGGCATTTGAGTGATGGTCCGCCACTCGGGAGATAGCCAGTGAGCTGTAATAACCAGCTGTAACCAACTTGACAGCGGCACACTGAGGTATACATGACTAGCGTATAAAAGCCCCACGATATGCGGTACCACGCAGATATATATATATATGGTATACGTAAATATAGCGTATTTATTCGGCACATCTGCCGTATACCGCATTTTTTTGGTGTATTATAATGCTTCATGTATGAAGGATGAAGTACATCTGCTGTACTTTGTATAACGAGCAAACCGCATTTAAGCCCTGACCCATCGCTAGGTATGACGCACCTCTGAGAGCTTGTCCATGATGTCCGAGGCCTTCTTCTTCTCCACAAGCGCCTGCACCGCGCACCAGCCCTCCTCCTGCAGCTGCGTCACGGTTGGACTGCGCCAGCGCAAGGCGGAAAGAGACGCTCAATTTTGAGAAGGGAAACTAGTCATTTCGTGCGACAGGTTCACAGGTTGGTGGTTGGACTGCGACAGGGCAAGGCGGAGCGAGGCGCCCACTTTTGACAAGGGAAAGTGGTCATTCTGTGCGATACAGCTTCACAATTTCAATTGTGTGGACATTTGTGAACTTCGGCACAGTCTTTTGCTCAGCAGCAAACATGGCAAGTGCTCAGCAGCAGACATGGCTAGTGCTCAGCGGCAAACATGGCCAGTGCCCAGCAGCAAACATGGCGGTGCTCAGCAGCAAACATGGCTACAGTAGTGCTCAGCAGCACACTGGCCCACTACCAAACATGGTGGTGCCCAGCCGCAAACACGGTCACAGTACTGAAGTGCTCCGCAGCAAACATGCCTAGCGCTCAACAACAAACATGCCTATAGTGCTCAGCAGCAGTCAGGCTGCAGGGACCCCTTGCGAGGTTGCTCAGCGGCAGCAACAACGTGTGGGGCGCGCAGCGTAGCGACCCGCACAGCGCACCTCCTCTTGCCAGGGGTGATAGCTTCCGCCGCGGCCAGGTTTTCCTTGGACACGTTGTAGGAGATCATCAGGAAGCGCTCCGCGGTGATGTGGCCCTGATGACACACACACACATGAGTAGTCATAGGTCAGGGCGCAGGACACTTCTCATACTTTGACTACTAAGACATACTTCAGAAGTAAGAAACAAGGTATCACAAATTACGAACAAATTCTACCTTAGCACTTCGGAAATATGCGTTAACAGTACAGTGTCTGCAAACAGTTCGAGGATGAAGTTTGATACATGCGCACCCACACTGCACACCACCGCCGACAGTGGCACCAGCTGGTACTCCCAGAGTTCCTGCCAGACTACCTTATTGATTAGAACGGCGCGGTGACAGCGGCAGCGTGGCGGCCGCGCCCGACACTGCGTGCCTGACATATAGACAAAAGCGGTGCTCGGCACACGCGGACCAACTTGTACGAACAGCTCTTTATGTGAGCAACACTCATAGACTAGGGGTTCGGCGGCACGAGGCTATGAGCTGCACGCACGGCGGCGAGGAGCAGTAGCCTGCGGCAGCTGTACCCTAGGACACATGTGCCCACAGCCCAACAGGGCGGATTGCCTGGAAGGCACCATGTCGCCCCCCCCTTCCTTTTTGCTGCTGCTGGCGAAGGGGTTTGACTTTTTTGAGCAGGCGTCACGAGACAGGACACACACCAAAGCCAGCCACCAGTGTGCGTTATCGCTTGCTTTCCACTGCATCTGCCGCTCCTACTAAGGGTGTCAGCAGCGCGCTGACCGCTGGCAGCCGCCAGCCCCCCCTGGAGCCACCCAATGGGCATCTGCCAGCACGCCTCACAATCTTGAAAGTTGCTCTCCACCCTGAACGAATTGGATTCTGCGAGTTTCAGCAGAAGAACGCTCCTGAAGAAGACGGTTCAGATGCGCCATATAGAAAAGTCGGGAACCGTCATGGGCACCCGCGACGGGCTCCGAAGTGCCGCTCGGCCGGGTGCTCAGCAGCAGTTCTTCTAAGTAAAACTTGACCCACCAAGGTTTCCCGACTTTTGTATCACCCTTGTTGGGTTCCTCTCACGAAAACCAATCGATTGAGCTACTGCTGGCTTTGTGAAATCTTCAGGGTGGCGAGAAACTTTCAAGATGCCTAGCCATCCTCAAACTGTTTGCAGACACTGTAGAAATGATAAAGTTACGAAGTACATGATAGAGCGTATGCCTACACCCACATAATGTGATAACCGGTGTGTATGCTACACATCTGGTCATATGAACACATTACACGCCGTAGTTATACACAGTACACGGCGTGTAGTAGCAATCTTGTATGTTGTGAGCCATCACTACACCTTAGCACAGAAAGCCACAGATTGAACCACAGGCTCTTGACACTCCACACAGGTACAGGTGAAACACAATCTGGATCACTGCCGCGCGTTTGGCTGCAGGCTTTTTGGTCTTGTGGAGCGTTGCAGCCGTGGCTGGAATGAGGACACACAGCACCTAGCTGCTCAGCACAGCTTGCTTGACATTCTCACAGTACCTCTTACAAGAGCAGAACTGCGTGCACCGCTACTGTTGGTGCTGGTTCATCCCAACAGCGTATGTTGCCAGCTAGTCTGCCATGTACCACAATCAACATGAACAGCTCATTACTGCATGACACCCCTATTTGCTGTTGAACCGGCATATACTTCGAAGTGTGCACTTCTGTGATGTTAGGTCACAGCGCATCAACTTGAAAGCGTACGCCGCGTAACAAATGTAAAAACACGGCATATAATGTGTACAATGTACTTGCATGGCAACTACGCCATATATATCGTTTTTGGGCATAGATACATAGAAATATGCCTTGTCTTGTATTGTAAAAATACATCGAAGTACGTTATACGCCGTGAGCCACCACTACATATACATCAGAAGTATGCCATGCCATGCTGACATGCACACAGGACTGTTGGTGCCATTGTGCGGGGCACTCCCAGGCCTGCCATTGTACACGTGCACACCACTGTAGGACACTGTCACAGCCGACCCGCCCTGAGAGGCCAAGCCCCAGCTTAGATGGCCACTCGGGCCAGATCCCTTGTCAGAATGGGCGTCATACACATAAGTTTATCATTTATAGTGTACGTGTGTGTAGAACTGCAATATATATTTTAATATGTGTACCACATGCCCTGTCCTTGTGCACCCGCACATGCAAATGATTACCTTTACACCATGTTAGACTCCTGGGCAATTCAGGACTGCGCTTGTACGCGCCGTGGTTCGCCTCACCTACTCCCAACACCGAAACCACGGGCCTACTGCACCGACAACATATACTACACCAGTACATCCATACTTCGTAGTATACACTGGTATTTGTACATACTTCGAAGTATACCACATCCGCCGTCACTGTTTCACAACTATATGGGCTTGACGCTGCCACGCATCTGGCAATCTTGTGTGCAGCCGCCGTGGCACGGCCTCAGCGGCAGCCTTTTCAAACAGTTACTTCAAATTGTCAAGCTGAAGTTGCAACATACTTGACTCGGGCCGCATGCACACGAGCCACTCACAGCGCACACACAGACCCACTCAAGACCCCCGGTCTAACGCTGTGGATGAGTTGCAAAGGGGGCAGCCGCAACACAGCTCCTGCAGTACACTTCATGAGAGCGGCGCCACCCACTTTTAAGACCCCGAGTCTTATGCACTGCATGATGAGCTCCGCAAAGGACCAGCCGCAACACCGCCTGCAGCAAACTTACACCAGAGCGGTGCCACCTACTCAAGACCCAGGGTCTAGGCTGTACCGTGGTATGTGTGGTATTACGCTCCACGAGAGTGGCGCCACCTCACTCAAAGACCGTGCCACCCCCACTCAAGACCCGCGGGTCTTACCTGTAATGCGCCACGTCATGAGCTCCGCAAGGGACCAGCTGCAACACCGCCTGCAGTACCAGAGCGGTGCCATCCACTCAAGACCCCGGGTCTAGCCGTTTATTACACTTCAAGAGACCACCGCCACCTCACTCAAGACCCCCGGGCCTCACCTGTATGCGCCGCGTGATGAGCTCCACGAGCGCGCGGTGCCGCGAGGTGCGGTTGGCGATGAGCAGCGACTGGCTCGCGCACACGTCCGCGACCACCTCCAGCCCCGCCGCGCGCATGGTGGTGCCCGTCTCCACCAGGTCCACCACTGCGTCCGCCAGACCCAACCCGCACGCAGCCTCCACGGACCCAGATACATACTTAATTTCTGCACAGGCGGGGCGGAGGGGGGGGAGGGGGTGGGGGGGCGATGTTGAGGTGGGGTGCATGTGATCTCTGGCACGCGCCCGATACTGGCATTACATACTACAAAGTATGTGGACACAGTACAGCCTCCATGGACCCAGATACATGCTTAATTTATGCGCAGGCGGGGGTGGGGTGGGGGGGGGGGGCAGGCCCAGGCGTGCGCGTCATGAGCTTGGCATACAAGCGATGGTGGCACACTATGTGTGCCAAAACTGTTGGCACTACAACGCTTGTCGCTTGTTGTGTTTTGCTGTGTGTAACCTGGTACAGATGGCCACATTACGATGACTGCCCTGGGGTCACTGCCTGCGCGCTCTGATATATGGTGAGCCAATGCATTTGCTGCACGTCATTCAGAACTGAATGGGGTCAAATTACTTGGTAAAGCCAGAAGCGGTATTGGCAGCGAAGCACATTTTCCGTTTCTTTTTGCATGGTGTGAAGCCAGTCCTTGCCAAATCTCGTGGAAGACGTTGTTTCAGGGCAGCCGCAAGCATTGCGTACACCTGAGCCAGCAGCACTAGCGCTCTATGTGTGCATTATTGCGCAACTACTCTCTTCTCTGACACGCGCCGCGCCGCGAGCCGCGAAACCGCCCCCCGTACCGCCACTCACTTGTCTCCTTGCCGTTGCCGAACTGGTCAAAGAACTTGGCCGTCAGGTTGGGGAACGACGTCACGATGCGCTTGCCGGCGAGCGTGGACACGTCCGTCACCTGCGAAGCCACGGGCGCCTGCACGCACAGCTTGCACTTGCCGAACCCCAGCTCCAGCAGCGTCTCCACGTTGCTGCCTTCCCCACTCTCCTGCACGACGTCGTGGCCCGTGATGCCCAGATCCACGTTGCCCTCCCCCACGTAGGTGGCGATGTCGTGGGCGGGAAGGAAGACCAGGGTGATGGGCAGGCCCGTGCACTCGGCGATGTCTAACCGCGGCGGCTGCGGGTGACCAGTGCCGGGGAGCGGCCGGCCGGCAGCAGAGCAGCAGGAATGCGCAGCAACAAATTTCAGGGGTGACCATGTTGAGTGCTGGTCGCGACAGCAGCGCGGTCGGGCGTGCAATAAAGATACGACAGCAATTTTGATTGCTTGTTGAGAGCTGGTAGCTGAAGGGAGGTGCAGCTGGGCTGTGGCGACGGCACATGCTCTAATTTGAGCTTCAGGCAGTTGTGGCCACGCACCGCACCCAAAATTCCGCAGTTGGGCAGGCGCGTCCAACAGGCGTTGCGTTGCACAGGACTGCCGGTACAGCATTGCTAGCAATGCAGTGAAGGCTGAGGATGGGGGTGGGGATGGCGCAGCCAAGCGAATCATGCCTCACCCGCACGTGGTCGAGCCCAGCCCCCGCCAGCAGCTTCATACACTGCTCGTACAGCCGCCCCTTCTTGGGAACCGCGAAAATGAGCCTGTCGCTAGGTATCTGCTGGGCCACCATCTGACTGGACTTGCCGGCGGTTTCCATGGCTGCGCGCCTGCCGCCACTGACACAGCTACTGCACACAGGAGTCTCGCTAGACGCAGGCAGGGAATTGGTGTCTGTGAATGGCTCTGCCGGGTCCAGGATCCGGATCCGGATTCTCTGGTCACCTGTATTACCGGAATCAGCAGCGCATATCGGATTCCGATCCTTGAGCCGACGAATTCAAAGGGGTCTTTATCATCATCATCATCATCATCGCCCGGCGTCGCCCACCAACGCAAGCATGTCCGGCTACGTGGCTGCGGATGGCGGCAGCGACGCTTTCGCTGCTGCCAAGGACGCCGTGCTAGCGCTGCAAAGTCAGAGGGAGGCCCTGGAATTGGAAGCCGAAGTGATCACATCGCAGTTGAATGCACCAGGACCTAACGGGGAGCCCCCTCTGGGAGTGAAGACGCCCCTCATCGACAAGGAAGGATTCCCTCTCGCTGGGTACGATCTGTTTGCCATCAGGTGAGAAAGGGGGTGAGCGCGCTGCTGTCGTCTGCGACAGCACCTGCAGCAGCAACACAGGCGGTTCACACGAATTCCACAAGAAGTTGAAGTTTGTGTATTAGTCATGGAGACATGGGGGCATGTGGGCACCGGGTACAAACTACGGGTATTTAGTCGG